>APFE031329895.1:215559-307681 GCA_000404065.3 Pinus taeda | reverse complement strand
ATATGATATCTTGAGGTTTTTGTCCTAGTAACGATAAAGAGAAGCAGTATAGGATTCTTAATGTATGTGATGGTTAGTACAACGCTATATATTTCACATGTAATTTTCGTTATTAGTAGATACATGGAAAATCTAGGTGCACAACATTGGGAAATAATGAAATGGGTGTTTTGGTGTCTTAAAGGCACGAGTAATTACTGTATCACCTATAATGGTAGTAGTGATTAAGTCAATGGTTATGTTGATTTAGATCTTGCAGGTGACTTGGATAAGGGGAGATCTAGTTCTTGATATGTTTTTCCCCTTGCTAGTGGAGCTTTTAGTTGGATGTCAAAACTTCAGAACATATTTTCTTTATCCGCTACCATGGAGAATTTTAGGGGGGAATGTTCACCCTTAGGCGAAATTAAGGGGTTTTAAATTTTTATTGGGCGAATATTCTATATCATAGTACATTTTTACAAATTGCCTCAAATAGTCCACCTTATTTTAAAGGAGAGGGTAAAAAAGGTAAATTTAGCCCTTAAAATTAGGAGTTACAACCTTCCATTTGCCCTAATTTTTAAGAATAGGTTTTATATAAGTGAATCCTATGGGACAAATACCATATTTATAAAAGAGGTATAGTAAACTAATAAAAATATAAATAAATGATAGGTATGTTAAATAAGTGAGACATTTTTTATATTCACTCCATAAGTCACCTTATATACATGCAAGGGTGTAAACAGATAAAAGTACAAATAAAGTGGAGGTATGGTAAATAAATAAAAATATAAATAAAATAGACGTATGGTAAATAAATAAAACCTCTTTTTATATTTAGTTCATAACCCTCTTTCTATTTACGAAGGTTCAAAAAAGAGGTTTTATTTAAGTGAATCCTATGGGCCAAATACCATATTTGTAAAAGAGGTATGGTAAATTAATAAAAATGTAAATAAACGAGAGGTATAGTAAACAAATAAAACATTTTTTTATATTTACTCCATAAGTCACCTTATATTTAGGAACACTGAAAAAATGCCTTATATTTAGGTGAAACCTATGGGCAAAATACCATGGGCTAGATTATTATTAGTACCATGCAAAAAACGTTATTAACCCTAATATTAGTATTAATAAAAATAAAAATAGCACATGGTATTGACCCATGGTATTCATGTGGAATGTAGCCTATTTAAATGGGGGAATTAAACCAGCATAGATCCATCTTTGCTCTGGATCTACTAAGCCCCGAGAGCGATCAAATATCATGACATGCAAACTAGCATAGAGTGAAAAAATATTTGATCCCTATTGGGCTTGGTGGATCAAGAGTAAAAATGGATGTTGTAATCTAATGTATGCTAGACATTTTAACCTGGTGAAAATAAAAAATAAAATAAAAACCAATTATTAATTTGATTAAGTTTTATAAATTACTAATAGTAATTTTTAAGCTCCAGGTTTATGATAACCCATGCTATTGACCCATGGTAATACCATGGTATTCATGTGAGAATAAATTATTTAAAGGGGAAATTCTATCATCTTAGATCCATCTTAATTCTATGTCTACCTTGATTGTCTCAGCACTTAAGCACTCATCTTGGAGATCTCTCTTATACAAACTCGAAGCTAAATTATCCTCCTGGACTTTTCGCCCCTTCAACCTCCCTAACAGACTTATTCTGGTCAAGACTGTCCTTCAAACCATGCCCCCTTATCTCTTCTCGGTCTTAGCGGCCCCGAAATGGGTCCTTAAGCAGATCAGATCTCTTTAGCGCAATTTCTTATGGGGAGCATCCAGACAGAACAAAAAATGGGCCTTGGTCAAATGGAACACGATCTTCAAGCCAAAGTCAATGGGAGGGTTCGGACTCCACGACCCTCAGCACAACAATGTTATCATGGGGGCTAAGATCTGGTGGCAATGGCTATCCTCCCCCTCTACCCCATGGGCGAGACTCTGGAATGCCAAATATGCCAACCACAGACCCCATTTGGCGCTCATTCGTCTGTCTAATGTGGAAGCAGGCTCACTGATCTGGAACACTGCCAAATAACACGGTCTGCTTATTCAGGATCATAGTTTCTAGAAGGTCTGCAATGGTCGTACAACTAGGTTTTGGACAGACTCGTGGCAACAGCAACCCAAGCTCCTCTCAACCATCCATCCACCTCTAAAAATTGATTTGGTAGCTTCTTTGAATGCCATAGTTCACCAATTCTGGGAGGAAAACCATGTTCAGGGGTACAGGAACTGGAAAATGGCTGCAGGCTGCTTGAACAACCAGCAAGGTCAAGCTCATCCAGCACTAGAAGCAAAACTAATCAGCAGGAAAATCAAATACATGGACAAGCAGGATGTCCTTCGCTGGGGACACTCCCCCAAATGAAAGTTCACCACTCAGGAAGCCTATGCCCTAATGACCCAGACTCTCGACCCTCTTGACCCCATCTAGAAACAGTTGTGGTCGCCGCAACTTTGGTCGAAGGTATCCTCATTTTTATGGTTGCTCTTTCACAAGAAAATCCTCACATGGGATAACTTAATTAAGAGAGGCTTCACTCGGCCTTCCAGATGCCCCAACTATAATAATCAAGAGGAGACCATTCAACATCTTATGCTGACCTGCCCTTTGGCTACCTTCTTCTGGGAAAGTGTTAGCTCCAAGTGCAGAAGGGATGGTCGATAGTCTGAGGACTTAAATACCATCATACGTAACCGGCCAGCGGCACCCTATCGTTGCAACATCCCCAACTCTCTCTGGAGGCACATTCTAGGCCTCATCTTATGGCATATCTGGAAGGAGAGGAATAGGAGGATCTTCAAGAATCAGTCAGCCCCTTCAGAAATCCTCTGGTTAAATTACTACAGCAATCTCCAGGAAACCTTAGTGCTACAAAATGGCAGCAGGAAGACCTCCCTTCTCTGCCCCTAAAGCAACAAGTCTGGAACAACTGGCAGTTCAAGCTCAATCTACATCTTGAGTTGACTAATCGAGAAGTCCCGAAGACAAATTCTAATGCTAAATGGGTCTACCCCCTAGATGGTGTCATAAAGCTTAACTTTTATGGCGCCTCCAAAGGCAACCCTCGGGAGGCGGGCTTTGGGGGAATTTTTTGCAATCAAAAAGGGGATTCTATGCTCGTTTACTATGGCTATATAGGATGGGATACCAATAACTATGCGGAACTAGAGGGTCTTTGGCAAGGTATGCAGCTAGCCCAGCTCCATGATTTTTTCCCTATCGAGATTGAGGGCGACTCCCAAATCCTCATCAACATGATTATTAAGATCCTCTCAAGCTCCCCACCCTCTAAAGTAGTGGACAGTTGGAGGCTCATGGCAAGATTGGATCTCATCATTGACTCGTTACTAGAGTACATAGCCATTTACCTCAAGCACACTAGAAGATCTGGCAACAAAGTGGCAGATCTTCTGGCCAACAAAGTGGTAACGAACGTCTAGACCCTCTTTGTAGGGCCCCTCTCCAATCTAAATGACAGCAATCTCCTTCAGGAATGCACTCAAATGGTGTAGCAGGACAACTTCACCCCAGATGCGGATGGATATTGACGTGATTGGGGTTACAATCCAGCAGGTGGGCATGTGGCAATCCCACTGGTTTGCCTGTGGTAAGCCTGTACTCAACTCCAGAACCATTAAGTTGATGGGCCGTCACCCTACATGACATTTATGATGGTGGGGAGGCCGAGACACCAACAAATTTAGCATCAATGCTCCAAACCCTTCGTCCCCGTCCTCAGTTGCGGTCTCTGGTGTTTTGTTTTGGAGTTGTGGTGCTCAGGCAGGCTCTATGTCAAGGCAGCTCTTGCCTGTTGGTTCTTGTTGTTCGCCAGGAGCAGAGGTGCACAACCTTCGCACCACTGTCAGAAAACACTGCCCGCTGGTCTCCTGCATTAGCTTCATCCCTGGTTACCATTACTCACACAGTCCATTTTGTGCTCGGTGCACCCCTGCCCTATTTGACTTTCGCCTCCACATTCCTCTGTTGAGGTCCTCTCTCAATTTCTCCTACTCTCATGACTTCTGTGCAGCAATGCCTAAGCTAAGACATCGTATGAGATGCCGTCGGGGTGTCTCCAGGCCTAGTCGCTCCCCTCCCCCTTCCTCTCACTTGTTCTTCGCTCACAATCTTAGTGATAATGCTCCCCGTTGCCTTCATGGAAGTGGTCAATTTCAACGCCTTCCTCCCTCCCCGAGCACTGTCACCGCTGCCTCCCACCACTGCCTCGAACCTTGAACTATGATCGTTTCCTCTCCCATGCACTCTACGCCTCCCATCAGCTCGCAGGCCTCTCCTCCAGCTCCCCCTGTCTCTCTGCTCGTAGACGAAAATCATCCTCGCATGGTAGGTGAATGTAGCTGAGGGCCTCTCCAGGCCACTGGGACGAATGCAGGTGAGCGTGATGTGATGGATTCTGCTCTTCCAGATCCTGCTCCGGATGACAAAGAAGGATGGGGATGCAGATTTGATGAGGAATCGCCCTCAGGTGACTATGGACTCTAAGCGATTCTACTTTTCCTTGCCTCCATGTTTAATCTTTTAAGATTTTTGTTCATTTGTATCCTTCGTATATTAGCTTGCCCAAACTGATCTTGGTAGATAATTCATTCTCAAAACCATGTATGAGTCAGTTTCCCCTGGCGGACGGCTCAGTTTTTGGTTCACTGTTGTTAATACAAGGTTGGTTTCCTCTTGCGAGGCAGCTCTCAAATGCCTCTCAAGCCGGTTTCCCCTTGCAGGCGGCTCATTTTCGGTTATGTTGTTCACTGTATGGCAGCACTCAGATGCCTAAAACTCTCTGTACCATATGTTTTATTAATAGATTTAAGCTTACTTAGAAAAAAATATGTGACTAGCTAATAAGTAATGCAACCAAAAATGACTAACATGAATGAATCTAAGAACAAAAATACAACTACCTAACAAGTACTACAATAAATGAACCAATGTTTTATTTTAGTCATATTAATTGTGTCAAGCAATCTAAGCTTACAAGTGATAGGGGATTGAAAGGCTACTAAAGATCAGTTGAAAGGTTATACCTCATTAAACACTTCTTCATCCTCACATGGTGCATAGGTGAGCCAACTTTGCATTATATATCTCTAATAATTTGTAATTTCAAAAATATAATTTTTAGTAACAAAAAATATTTTATGTATTCTTTAAAAATCTATTTATTGAATCTAATTAGATCTAGTTCCAATTTGAAATTAATTTGAAGAACGATTTTAATTTTTACGACTATAATATCAAATAAGAACTACTTTAATTTCATATTAACTACCCTAGATCCATCTTAACCCCAGATCTATAAAGAGCAAAGAAGGGTACAATCTCTTGAGTTGCAAAACTTTTTTTCCTAGTGCAAAACTTGAGAAAGGTTTGCACTGCGAGAGATTAGATCCCTCTCGGCCCTCGTTAGTTATAGGGTTAATATGAATCTAGGTTGCTTATATAATACTATATAATATCTATATTTGTATTTGTGTCTCTTTGTTATTCGTTGTCTCTATCTCACCCAAAAAACATCCACACCCTTTCTCTCCCTCTCTTCCCTTTCTCTCCCTCTCTATATATATTCTTATCACTATTCCCTCCCACTCTCCTCTCTCCCTCACATTCTCTCCTTGGATCCCTTACCACTCCCTCTCTCTTTCCACCTTTCTCCCTCTATGTTTTCTTGTTCCCTCCCTCTAATATGCCCCCTCCAATTCCATCTCTCTCTCCACATATCTATCTTCCTTTCTCTCTATCCCTTATATGAGAAATGTGTAAATTTCATCTAGAGTTGAGGGTTTAATGATTATGATAATGAAGATCTTGATTGTGGCCAACAATTCATCAAAAGACAATGCATAGGTAAGCATTTTGCATGTCTTTATTGTAAAAATGGCTTAATGATTATGATAATGCAGATCTTGATTGCGTCTAACAATTCGTCAAAAGACAATGGACAAGTAAGCATTTTCCATGCCCTTATTGTATAGATCAGTTCTCTCCTCCTTAACTTTTCCAGGGTCATAATGTATGGAATTTGTTTTTTTTTACCTTTTATAGTGGTTGATTATTTCTGTAATGGAATCTACTATGCCAAAATTCAAAGGGCTGGAGTGATGCAAGCAAATTTTCTGGTAGGATGAAAATGCTAGACCTTCCTCAAACTTTGTTACATGAAATTAAAATTTCTTGTAATCATGATCTCATGTAAATTTCATCCTTATATTATGATCTCAATGGCTATAGTTTTAAATCGTGTTACTATATTTTAAGTGCAATATACTTAGATCCATTAAACCTTACAACTCTCTAAATCTTAGGTTAATCTCAGCTAACAAGAAGGAACCTACATAACTTTTGAAATTTAGACTCAATGATTAAAAACAATTATTAAAAATGGAAGAACCCAAATGGTTTGATAACTTCTACCCAGCCATCAATTTCCAAGACCTTTTCTATTACTCTGAACCTAAACAAAGAGAGTAGAAGACCAATAGGAGTCTAGATGAGATGGACCCTGACTTGCTTGATAATTTTCAAAATTTGGGTGTGCCCTTGACTAGAAGAATGATTGACCAACGCTGTTGTAGATGTTGTTTATGACAATGTTTTCATTGCTACCATGTACAGGTAGACTCTATAGGCAGCTGAGGTTATATTTTGTTCATTATAGGAGTTGATTCAGGGGTAGCTTGATTTAGTTAGGAAGTAGCTTGGTAGGGTTGTTCCTCCTGGTGATAACGATTATGTTGCATTGTATTTTTTACTAGTGATAACTCCTTCTATTAAATCTCCAAACACACTTTGTCACACATGGAAATATCCACTTATTTCAGGATGAAAGAGATGGAGATAAGGAAGTTTGAGAGGACTCTTATTTTTGTATATGAGAGGAGTTTTGTGAGGTTAGAGGAGTTCTATGACATATATTGAAGGGTGCATTGGACCATTTTATGACACCAATCATCTCCATTCCACAATAGTGCATCTCTATTTCATTGAGGGAGGAACAATAAATTATTCCACTATAAAGAATTGGTATGTCGGAGACAAGGAATGCAGATGTGTGATTTATAATTTTATTACAAAAAGAGGTTTGTGCGATGGAGACAAATCAAGGATTTCATGGACGTAATTAGTGACTAGTTCAAAAATAACCTCAAAATAATCAAGCATTGTTTTGAAAGGTGATGATGCAATTGGAGAGTTCTAGTTTGTTGCCTTGAAAAATAAATATCAATAGGGGGGACAAAGATGATGTTAGGTCCCTATAATACTTGTGATTCCCCCATTACTATTGTCATTGTAGCCCTTATTGTTATTGTTGTGCCCCTATTGTCCCCATATTGTTATTATTGTGCCCCATAGAAGCCCACTATTATTATTATTATGTTGTTATATTATTATTGTTATGTCGGCTTTGATTATATTATGACCCCTTAGACTCCTATATATAGAAAGAAAGTTTTTTTTATTTGTATCATCCAAGAATTGTTTGTCTGTGTAATGTAAAGGAGGTTTCCCCCTCGAAGAGGCTATTTTCTAAGGCATTGATCTTTCTTTTCTATCTTTTTGAGAGCTGGTTTCATAAAATTTGGTATCAGAGCTTTGGGTTTTAGGGTTTCGTTGTTCCAAATAGGTCATCATGGAAGTCTTCTATAACTCTTTTTCTATGATGTCTCAGAAGCTAACAAAAAAACTATTTGAGTTGAAATAATTATGAACCTTGGGTCCAAAATACAGATCTTGTATCCCTACATTTATGGATATATGATATGAGGAAGTCAGGGTTTTGCAGACTACCAAATTACACTCCAAACAGGTGACCTTGGGAAAATTGTAATAACTTTCTCTTTGAGCATCAAATTGAAATTTCATAAGAAGTTACAGAAATATGATAGTCTGTAGTTTTTTTTGTATCTTTTTTCAGTTTTGAAGGTCAAAAAAGAGACACGTGGCAAGTGGTACAAGTTCACTCTACAGAAATGTTATATAATCAGGTCATGATGGCATATTGGGCATATCTATTTCTTGGAGAATGCAATTTTTATCAAACTGGTGGCATTGGAAAGTGGAATCAGAGGGTTACCACAAGAAGAAATTTTAGACCTTGGAGATCTGCAATTACAAAGATACAACATATTCAATATCGAGTTTCTACAAAGAGAAAAAAGGTGTATAGTCATTTTAAATATTTGCATAAGTTTCGGTTGAAAAATTAGTTTGAAGTTCAAATGGCATAGTGAAATATAATTAGCAGTAATTGATGCTATGAAGAAAGAAAATGGAAACACCTGGTAAGAAACATGAAATCTCTAGGATGGTTCATGAAGAAAAGGAAGAAATGCAACATGATATATCAAAATTACGAGACCAAGTGGAACAAATTTCACTCTCATAGAAGGTAACAGAAGCTAAGATGGATGGTTTAAGAAAGGTGTGGATACTAAGATGAATGAGATGGAAGCTAAGATGAATGTCGTGGAAGCTAAGATGGATGGTTTATAAGTAAAAATTAACGATTTGAAGAAAGACATGGAAGGTTTGAAATGAGGTGTGGCAAATTTGCTACAAGAAATGCTTCCTAATGGCAAAAAGGTAGTAGAGGAAACTCGTGATGAGAAAAAAATAAATGTTAGTCACAATTTCATAGACTATAATGTTGGATTGAAGACCCACCATGTTCCAAAGATAAATATGAGGAAGTTTTATGGCAAGGATCCCATAACCTGGATACCATAAATGGAGAAATATTTTAATCTCCATAATATGCAAAACACACAAAAGATATGCATTGAAACTTTATATTTGGAACTGAATCTGTTTGTATGGTATGGACGGCTTTGATCTCGTAAGAAAATTTTCAGTTGGCCAATTTTTACAGAAGAAATGATAGCACATTATGAGGATACAAAAAGCAACACATTTTTTAGCCAATTGATAAACCTCAAACAAAAGCGTTCAATGATGGAGCACCTTGAGGACCTCAAAAATTGAATATAAGGGTAAAAGATATTGAAAAGGAGCATAGGATTTATGTGTTCATAAGGAATTTGAAGGATAACATCCAACATTAGATTCATCTTTGGGAACCTAACTCATTGGAGAATGCATTCAGGTTGGCAAGAAAAATGGAAAAAAAAAATTATGGAAACAAGGAAGTCTACCACCCACAACTATAAGGATGGAAGTGTTGTTTCCCCTATCCTTTCACAATCTACAAGGCTGACAACCCAATAATTGGAATAAAAAAGAGAAAAAAGGATTTTTTTACAGTTGTGATATAAAAACCACTAAAGGTCATAAGTGTGTTGAGAAAAAAATATTTTAGATAGATTGTGAGGAGGAAGAAAAGGAACCAAAAATGTCAAAAGAAGAAGATAAACATGAGGAACAAAACTTAGAGAAAGAAATGAATTCGACCATATTTTGGAATGCTTTGGCTAGAATTACCATTCCTCAAACTATCAAGATAGAAGGACATATCAAAAAGAAAAAGTTAATAGTGTTGATTGATTTGGGAAATACCGATAATTTTATTCACTGTAAGAAAGCCAAGGAATTAAATCACCTCGTATATCCAGCAGCAGAGTGTCAAGTGATGCCTTCAAGTGGAGGAACAATAAATCACTCTGGAAAGTGCCATAATATCAAGCTATCCATCAGAGAATATGTATTGAATAGCCCATTGCTTTCCATTCCAATGGGTGGTGTTGATGTTGTGCTAGGATTCCAATGGCTACAATCCTTGGGTACAATAGCTTTTAATTTCCAAGAATGTTTCATGAAATCTTATTTGGAAGGAAAGGAAGTGGAATTAAGAGGCATCATAGGGAAACCGGGAAAGATAATCATATTTAATGTGTCAGGCCAGGGTAACTCCAGAATGAATGAACGAGAGAAAACTGATTATATTATTCATTAGGTAACATACATTTATATACATAAATAAAACGGATCAGTTCATCTTCTAGATGACTGTCCAGTTCACCCATCCGTTTCGGATTAGGTGTCAACATTCCCCCCCTTAATCTGAAGGGATGTTGGTGAGTCCAAGCATCGTTCTGAATCTTTCAAGCTTTTCTCTTCCAAGCGCTTTGGTGAAGATGTCTGCAATTTGCTCATTTGTGGAACAATGGCGGAGATGGATTGTTTTGGCCTCAACATGATGTCGGATCAAATGATATTTAGTATTGATATGCTTTTTACGATCATGAAACTTTGGGTTCTTGGCCAACTTTATTGCAGAGGTGTTGTCAATCATGAGTGGAGTTGATTGTACTTGTTTCACCTGCAAATCTTCAAGAATTTTTCTGAGCCACACAATTTCTTTTGTTGCTTCAGCTCCTGCCACATATTCTGCTTCTGTTGTGGAATCTGCTAGAACTGGTTGGTGCGTGATCTCCAAGAGACAGCTCTTGATCCAAGACTCATAGCATATCCTGAAGTAGATACTCCAGTTTCTTTGTCTCCATCAAAGTCTGAATCAGAGTATCCAATCAAGCTGAAGTCGTCTACCTGTGTATACTTGATTCCAAGGTCTTGAGTTCCCTTCAAGTACCTTAGAACTCTTTTTGCAGCAGACCAATGTCCCTCACAAGGCTTTTGCATAAACCTGGAGAGGACTCCAACAGCAAATGAAATGTCTAGTCTAGTAGTAGTGAGATAGATGAGACTTCCTATAAGCTGTCTGTACTTTGTTGCATCCTCAAATTCTTTTCCTTCAATAGATGTGAGCCTCAAGTTTTGTTCCATTGGAGTAGAAAGTGGATTGCATTCTGTCATGCCAAATCTGTTTAACAAATCTCCAATGTATTTCTTTTGAGAAAGAAATATGGATTTTGAATGTTGGGTTACTTCAATGCCAAGATAGTAATGAACATACCCAAATCAGTCATTTCAAAGATTTTTCCTAATTCTTTCTTTATGGATGCAATATAACTTTCATTGTTCCCTGTCATTAAAAGATCATCTACATATACCACAAGATATACAACTGTTTTGCCAACTTTCTTGACAAATAAAGTTGCATCATCAAGATCAAAATGATTGAAGTTGAGTTTCAGAAGATGCTCAGTTAGATTTTCATACCAGGCTCGTGGTGCTTGTTTGAGGCCATACAAGGACTTCACAAGTTTGCATACTTTATGTTCATGTCCTTTCACAGCAAATCCTTCAGGCTGGGACATAAAAACAACTTCTTTTAGATCTCCATTCAAGAAGGCAGTTTTTACATCCATTTGATGGACTTTCCAACCGTTCTGAGCTGCCAATGCAAAGAGTGTCCGGATGGTGGCCCATTTTGCTGTGGGAGAAAAAGTTTGCTCATAATCGACCCCTTCCTTTTGTGCAAAACCTTTTGCCACAAGCCTAGCTTTGTGCTTGTCAAGTGAGCCATCAGCTTTGTACTTGTTCTTGTAGACCCACTTGCAGCCAATTTGTTTGGTTCCAAATGGAGGATCAACCAGCTTCCAAGTGCCATTATTTATGAGGGCATCATACTCCTTTTGCATCGCTTCTTTCCATTTATCATGAGAAGCAGCTTCTTTAAAGGAAGTTGGTTCAAAATCTGTAGACAAGTTCAATTCAAAATCATAAGAAACATTCATATCAACAGGTGAATTAGAGTCATCTACATCACCTCCATTTTGCCAGTTTGAATTTCTGGTTCTTGTTTTTCCAATTTCATCAGGATGAACACTTTCAAGTGTCTTTGTCAGCCACTTTGGGGGACCTTTCTGAGATGGTCCAGGCTGCTCTGTTGATTGAGTTGGAAGTGAATCAAGATTGAGTCTCCCAATTCTATCAATTACATCACTTAAAGCATCATATGTTGTTAGAGTTTCAGTCAGGGGAGAGTATTCTTCAGAAGAAGATTCCACATGTTGATCTAGAATAGGAATCCCCCCTTCAAGATGTGGGATCTGATTATCAAATTCTTGAAATGATTTCATTTTTGCGAATCTATCCAAGCGATCAAGTTGCCGCTCAACAACATGTCAGATTTGGATGATTCAAGAAAAATTACATCTCTAGATATAACAAACTTTTTATTTTCTTCATCATAGAGGCAGTATGCTTTGGAGGTATTTGAATACCCCAAGAAAATACACTTACGACTTCTAGCACCAAGTTTGTTTCTATGTAACTTTGGTATCAAAGCATAACAGGTGGAACCAAAAATCCTGAGATGTTTTACCGAAGGAACATGTCCATACCACAATTCATAAGGAGTCTTGTTTCTTATAGCACTAGATGGACATCTATTCTTTAGCAACACATAGAAAAGCATCAGCCCAAAACATTATCTTTACATTTTTAAAAAAAAGCATGGATTGTACCATATTCAAGATTGTTCTATTCGTTCTTTCAGCTACACCATTCTGTTGGGGATTATAAGGCACAGTTGTTTGATGTTTAATCCCATGTTGGTGAAGATAGTGTTCAAATTCATTTGATGTATATTATTTTCCATTATCAGTGCGAATAGACCCAATATGAGATTGTACATCATTTTCAATCCATTTATGAAAATTCTTGAATGTTAGGAAAGCATCAGATTTGTTCTTCAATAAATAAACCCAACACATTTTGGTGTAGTCATCAATAAATGTCATGATATATTTATTTCCCTTTTGCAGAAGGAACAGGAATTGGACCACATAAATCTGAATGAATAAGTTCAAGGTTCCTATGTGCTCTTGAATGTGAGTCATGAAAGGACTGTTTACTATGCTTTCCTAGAATGCAAGCATCACATTGCTTAAGTTTTCTAGGAATTGTAGGAAAACCAGCAACACCATTTTTCTTCAATAAACGGAGACTGTCATAGTTTAAATGTCCAAATCTAGCATGCCATAATAAACTTGATGGAAGTGTACCTTCTTCATGATGAGAAATATATGAGAAATGTTGTGCATGAGCAGATGTTCCTTGCAGTTTGAAAAGTCTTTCTTCTTCTATTCCCCTCATGACAAGTGAGTGATCAGATGCTTTTCTTACCTCAAGCTTGCCATCAAACATATGAATGGAGTGACCTTGCTGGCGGATGTGGACCAAGGACAGCAAGTTTCTCTTGAGCTGTGGGAGATATAGAACATGATCAAGAAGAAAGTCTGAGAGACCAGGAAGTTTAAGCCTGATTGTGCCAAGCCCTGATGGCTTGATTTTTGACTGATCTGCAAAGTATACTACTCCATCAACATTGTCAGTGAAATCTTCAAAAAAATCTTTTCTATGAGTCATGTCACAGGTTGCTCCTAAATCAAGCAGCCAATCATTTTTCCAGGAAGCAAGTGAAGTATTAAAAAAATCTTCATTTACTCCAAGGTTACATTGTGCTTCAACATAGTGAGCGGATTCAGGTGCTTTACCTTTGTCTGTATCATCAGTTTTACCTTTCTGTTGGTTTCTTCTCTGCTCAATTTTGTCCCATGGGAGCTTGCATGTAGAGGCATCATGTGATCCATTTCTTTTGCAGCGAATGCAATGTAAGTCTGCCTTTTTCTCCTTGAGAATGTCTGCCCCCCCCCCCCCCCTCCCCGCGCCTCTGAAATATCTTCTTCTTCCTCTTCGTCCACCTCTTCCTCTTGTAGAATCTTGAGTAGGATAATTTTCTTTATGAGCAAGACACACAGTCTCTTCAAAAGATTCAGGGGTTGTCTTCTTTCCAAAGGCTTTTTCTCTTTCAGCAAACTTTTTCACAAGAGAGTCAAAGGTTATATCTCTGAGATTTCCATTTGCTTGCAAAGACTCAAGATAATTGGAGTATGTAGGATAAAGTGTCTTGAGAAAAGAAATAAGAGAGATATCCAGCTCAACTTTAGTGGATTTGATATCATGCATTATGGACTTTATTTCAGATGCAATAGCAAGAGGATCATTATTTTGCAGTTCAAGAGTGAAGAGTTTAATCATGAGTTGGAAAACTTCAAGTGCAGAATGTGAGTCATAGAGCTCTTTCAGCTTTTGTAAGGCTTCAAAGGCAGTTGAATATGATGAAATGTGGCGACTCACCTCCTTATTTACAGATGCTGTGATTAATGCATACGCTTTGCTATTCTTGTTTTCCCAAATGGCGAGCTCTTTGTCTGAGGTAGGCTTTTCTGGGTCACTGTCTCCTTCTCCGACACACACTCCTTTCCACAACTCATTGAAGATGAGGGCGTGTTGTATCATCTGGGACCAATCAGGATAGTTCTCCTTTCGAGTAAGAACTATTCCTACCATAGAAATGATTGAATGCTTTCTGTAAAAAATTACTTCTACTGATAGAAAAAATACTTTTGCTGATAGACTAATACTTATAATGGCAAAAAAATTTCTCTTGTGGAGAAAAAAAACCTCTGTTGCTAAAAAGGAATGCTATCACTATCATAAAATTTTCACTGCATATAACCCCTTTTTTTTTCTAATTCAGTATATTCTATGTTACTACATATAACCCTTTTTTTTTATTCACTATATGCCAAGCAATATGGAGCAAAGTAGTAATAAGGAGGAACGCCCAACGAATATAAAGTCATAGTTTAACAGCAGAAACTATCCTCAATATATGAAACTCCAGGCATTCTGACAAGTGTTGCGCCTCAAAATCAAACTCTCAGATTTGAACATAAAACTCAATAAAGCAACAGCCATTGCCATGGAAAAATGGCGATATTTTTCGAACAATGTTGTGAAATCTTCGCCACCAGATTACAGAATTCTCTTGAGCACAGTGAATGAACTTCCTTGAATATGTATTTAACAGAATTTCAGAGGCTCTATATAGCAGAATTTGTTATTTAAAATGTGCCTGGCTCTTCCACATCCAACGGTGAAAAAATTGACACGGAAAATCTGGAAACACTGGGACCAATGGATTACCTTGATAGCAACAACTGCGGAGTGTGGGCAAATTGTCAGGCCAGGAGATTGCCACACAAATGGAACAGTACAGATATCAATCACAGGGACACTGGACCACCAGCTCAGCGTTCAATACACAGTTAAAATTGCGCTTTGTATACATTCAATGCAATTAATACAACGTTAAATAACTCCATTCAATACAGGCATTATACACCATTTATTCAGCGTTAAACAAGCAACGTTCATATGAGCACATACTAGTGTTGAGAACATTAACACCAGCATATGCATTCAACATTCATACGAGCACATACCAGCGTTGAGAAAATTCAACGTAGTTCCAAATATCATATAAACAGTTTAATACCAACATATGCATTCAATGTAGTTTCAACCCATATAAACATACCAGCGTTAATACATTCAACAATTCAAATGCTTTGATACCTGATACCATTCACGCAGCCTCAATTTGGAATCTCAAACGTTCATGTCCGGGTGGCCTCATCAAACGTTCAAGCGTTCACCATGTCAGAGGTTAACCAATGGATGCTATTGACAGATGCGTTATGGCAGAGTATGGGACAGAGGAGTTACAAGGCACGCTTAAAAAAGGAACCAGGGACCTGTGCTCTGATACCATGTCAGGCTAGGAGTAACTCCAGACATGGCAGAAAAATTGTTTCGTTTATTTCATTAAGTAGCTATTTGTTATATACATGAATGTGACTGCTCAGTTCATCTACTTGATGACTGTTCACATTCAAATTCACCCAATCGTAGAGGATTAGGTGTCAACAGTTTTATTTTTTCAGAGTACTTTTTAGATAAATTTTTTTTGTTTTTTACAAAAATACATAAATCCATGACCAGGTTCCTTTCCTATTTAGTTTGATTTCCATAACTACCCTATAAATCTCAATCTCAATGGACAGCTATGTTGTTGTTCTCGCCTCAATGAGTTTCTAGCATGGTTGTTGTTCTGCTTCAATGAGTTTCTAGCATGGCTGTTGTTCTACTTCAATGAGGGTGCATGGGCAGTTCAGAAATACCATGAGAATTACCACCACCTCTCAATTGAGCAATTCTAATGGAAAGACACGAGGATTTGCGAAATTCCCAACATGAATCATAGGGAAGTTGATCGAATGAATTTTGACAATAGAGAAGTTTGTTCGTAGGAAAATTTATATTTACTGACTTCATCTGGAAGGATAGCCAAACATCACAGCCCTCTCTCATGTTTTTTTTAAGAGCAGCCGCTGATATGTTTCTATGTGGCCTCATAGTCAGTTAAGCAACTCAATATCATGAGAATTACCATACTATCCTAGTTGGAAACTTCAAATAGAAATGATAAGGTAAGTAGAGATTTGTCAAATGCTTCTTGTTTTTTTGGGCCAGGAAAATTTCTTCGGTTGAGCGGTTCAAGTAACTTCCTACTCGCACCTAATCTCATCCCAATTTCCTTTTCTATTTATTCAGTCCATCTCAATAGATATCCAAATAACACATTCTCTAATGATATGTTTAAGCGTGGCCGTTGTTCTGCCTGAGTGCAGGCTCATGGGCAGTTCAACAACCACAAACCATCAGACTTACCATACTATCTCGGTCTAAGACTTCAAATGAAGAAATTCACAGGAATTTTCCATGTGCTCAGCTGTTTTTTTTGCTGGTCAGGGAGCGTAAATATTTCTTCAAAAATTCTTCTTTTGTATTAAAGTGATTTGAGTAAACTTTACTCGGTCAAATTACTAGCAATTCTCAAACTAATAAAAACAAAAACCCATGGCTCTGAAAAATAAAACCTATCAAAGATGTTATAGACAGTACTTCTCTGTGTTTAGTGATCCTAATATGTTGGCTAAGTTGTTGATTCACCTGGTATCATTTCCATATATATACTGCAGGTTGAACGCTATGTCAATACAAATCCGACCACCCAGTTACTTGCATGCAAAGGATTTTACGTTTGGTTTATATTAATAAGAACTGCATCACCCAGCTTACTTGAACTTTTTCATGTTTGGTATTATGGAGTTTGGTTAATATAAACCAGAACTGAGAACGCTTTATGTTTGCAATATTAATGTGCGCTATCAAAAAAAATAAGAATAATAATAATCAAAATTTGTGTGTGCAGGTCAGGAAGAGCTAAAGCCGGAAGTGAAGATAAGACTAGATCATATTCATGGGGCCTGCTCGCCTCTCAAACCCATGAACTCGAGCTCATGGAGAGACTTGGTCTCTCAGACTCTTGAACGACACAATAATCGTTTGAATACAATAAGCAGGGCCAGAAACAGTGGGACTTATTCTCCAATGAGCAATGTTCCTCATCAAATTGGAAGCAAAGTCGGTACAGGAAACTATATTCTAACAGCAGGTTTTGGCACACCAGCTAAGAATATGTTACTGATAATTGACATGGGCAGCGAATCGCGATGTGACATGGATACAATGCAACCCTGGTTCAGATTGTTATTCACAAGTAGATCCCGTATTCGATGCCGAGCAGTCATTTTCTTACAAACACTTACCTTAGGATTCGGCTGCCTGTACTGAATTAACCACTTGAGAAGGCAATGAGGAACCCTGTAGTGTTGGGGCTGCGTTTATGAAGTGGAATGCGGGGATGGATCAAGCACCTAGGGAGATTTCGGCGAGGAGACCTTCACTCTGGCTTCCGATTATTTCCAGAGCTTCGCCTTCGGATGCGGGAATAGCAATACAGGGCTATTTCAGGGGTCGGCCGGGCATTTAGGATTGGGGCAGACTGCACTTGCCTTTCCTTCCCACACAAAAAGCAAATATGGCGGCCAACTCTCATATTGCCTTCCTAATTTCGGATCCTCCACATCAAGGGGCTCGTTCAGCGTCCGTCAGGGTTCGATTCCTGCCACTGCCGTTTTCACCCCTCTCGTCTCAAATTCCATATCCCCATCCTACTATTTTGTGAAATTATAATTTCAACAACAGCAGTTGCCGTCTATTTGTCCTGATCCGACACCCCACATTTATTCCCGTTTTTTTAAGCCACTGCCATTATCGTCTTTTCACCCTTTACCTGTTTGCGTTCCCAAAGAAGGAGGAAGATCAGATCCAGCGCTGCGCCATTACTTCTAAACAACCGTATTAAAGAGCAGAATGGCCGAAAGTGAAAAGAACCAGCCTCGAGCCGGCCACAGCATTTATCAGTTATGGGTTTCCACACAACCGACTCAAAAAGCACAACAGAATGTCAGAAAGATCAGATTTCGTTTATTATGAGCAGCAAATTGCAGCAGAGACTTTATCAGAGAGTTGAAGCGGTTGATGGATTGTTATGACCCTTAATGCACTATATATGTGTAGACACAGCAGTGTAGAAGAGAGAGAGAGAGCAGATGAGAGCATACAACGGCGTGAATAAAAATGCTTCCAGAATAGTGAAACGCACAACAGTGCAGATTTGAATGTAACTTGTTTTATGATTGTTTGCTGTGAGAGAGGGTAGAAACGCAACAGCACAGTTTTTGTTGTTTGCATCTGAAATGCAAGTGAGGCACAGCAACGGTGCGATTGTAATCAATGAAGGGAAGCACACAGTAGCGTGAGTATATTTTTCTGTTGGTGAATATGGAAACACAACATACAACAGTATGAATATGTTTTAGTTGTTGTTCATTGAGAACTTGCAAGGAGAGCACGCAGTGCGTGTGTTTTTGTTGTTCATTTAAACTGAACATGAAATGTAATGCGCAGTAGCGCAAGAGTAATTCAAGAAGTTCTTTTATGCACAGCAGTGCAGTGATAGATAGAGTTGCTGAGAGAGCAGTGCTGAGACAACAGTGCTGAGACAGATTTTTTGTAATGGAATATGCAGCAGCATAAATGTATTGAAATTTTACACACAGCAGTGTAAAATTTCAAAGCAGAGACAGAGTAAATTTATTTGTGTGGAACTGAAGCGTTCCTTGGAGAATCCCTCTGTTAAAAGGAAGATGTTTTTCAGCATAGACAGTTGTGAAATCCCTCTGTCAAGAGGAAGATGCTTTTCATCATAGACTGGTGAATCCCTCTGGATAAGAGGAAGATGCTCTTCAACATAATCTCTTGTGAAAATCCCTCTAAGTGAGGAAGATGTTTTTGTAACAGTTTGTTTATTGTTAATGAGTACAAGTTTTTTGTGTGTGTTGCTGAAACACCGTAATCAGAAAATAGTTCCTTGACGTCAAAACAGAGTGTTGATGAAACATCGTAATCAGAAAATAGTTTCTTGACGTCAAAACAGAGTGTTCCTGAAACACCAGTTTCAGCGTTGTTGAAACACTGCATTCAGCAACTGACAAAACTGCGTTGTTGAAACACCGTATTCTACAAACGATTTTTTTTTGTTTCTGCTGTGTTAAAACAGAGCATTGTTCTGTTTTGTTCATTTGTTCTGGAATTATCAGAAATTCCCAAAAACAGAGTATCACTCTCTGTTCATATTTTTTTTGTTTTGGAATTTAAAGAGAAAATTCCCAACAGTGGTATCGGAGCATCTTTCCACTGTAATTTTGTTTGGAATGATCAGAAATTACAGACATGGTATTAGAGCTAGTCCAGGCTCTTTGAAGGCGTCAAAGAAGTTGAAGGAACGTTTCTTGCTGCAGCAGCTTCTCCAGCAGAGTGAAGACTCAGTCAAGAAATATTCAAAGGTATTTTTCAAAGTTCTTTTTCTGTGTTACTATTGAAGACAGTTAGTTATTTCAGATACTCAGTCAAATGGCGAGGTCAAAGAAGAAAGTCACCAATCTTGCTAAGAACGTGTCTCCCTCTACTACTAAAAGAGAAGATAATCAACTTGAAAGCTTTCTATTTGAGGCCCCAAGGTTCAATGGGAATTATTATATATGGGAAGTAAAAATGAGGACTTTCTTACAGTCTCAAGGGATTGAAATCTGGGAATCAGTGATTGATGATAGCAGGAAGGATAGAGAATCCAAGGAGTACAATGCAAAAGCAACAGAGATAATCTTGGATGGGCTGCCTGATTATGTAAAGAAGAATCTAGGAAAATATTCATCAGCAAAGGATATATGGGACAGATTTCATAACCTTCATGCAAAGGGAGCACTGACCATGACCATTAGTCAAGAAGGAAATTATGAACCCATCATAGAAGCTGAAAATGAGAGGGTTGACCTCATCAAGCTTCAAGTACAAGAAAGGGACGAAGAGCTCACCAAGCTTAAGAAGGAACTTGATCAAAGTAAAAGGAAGCATCATGAAGTAGTCATATCCATGACAAATCAATTGAATAAAGCAAAGAAGCAGGAAGATACCTTGTCAAGTCAACTTGAACAAAGGCACAAGAGAGTGAACAAACTTGTAGAAGAGATTTGACAGTACAAGGTAGAGCTCTCCTCCCTTAAATCTCAATTACAAGAAGCTAGGAAGCAGGCACAAGGAGCTGAAAAGGAAATCGAGAGCAGTCAAGCAAAGAATGAAGAAATCTTCAAAATGAAGTCAGATATCATCTCCCTTAAAATAGTGGCAGTTGAAGCTACTCGTAGCAAGGAAGAAACTGAGGAACAACTTACAAAGAAGAATAATGAGTGCGAAAGATTGGAAGAGGAGATTGTCCTCCTCAGGAAAAAGGTTGAAGGGATGAACAAAATCATAAAGAGCTCTCAAGCCTTGGATGACTTGCTCAGCTATCATAGATCTCCATCTAATAAATCAGGGCTCGGGTATGTAGGTGAACCCTCAAACAAGAATGAAAATGCTTTAAGCAAAGGAGATGTGAAGAAGGCAGAAAGAAATTATGATGCTCCTAGTTCCAGCAAAGGCAAGGAGAAAAATCAAGGCTACAATAGAAGAAGTCCTACTCCAAGTAGAAAACCAGCTCCAAGAAGAAATGTTGATGATGTCAAAGAGGCAAGAGGCAATGGTTATCATCAAAGGATCTCAAGGAAGAAAAGATTTAGAAGTACATCAAAGAAACCACCATCTACCAGGTACCAAAGTTCATTTTTTGGTTATTGTTATTCTTGTTCAAACTTTGGTCATATGGCAAAAGACTATGGAGTATTTCATAGAGATAGATGTTATGGTCTCCGACAACCTCCAAGAAACAATTTTACAGGAAGAAATCATGAAATCTTATTCATGAAAAATGTAGAATGTTTCAAGTGTCATAACATTGGGCATATGGCACGTGATTGTAACTTAACATGGGCTCCTACGCAAACTAGACCTACGCAAAAGAGGAAAGTTACACAAGTATGGAGAAGGAAGGAAATACAGTCCGAAAGTCCTTCGAGCTCCCTAGCCAATCTAAGTTTCTTTTGAGAAGACTTTGTCAAAAGAAGATGATACATACACTTAGGGGGAGACTGTAATTTTTTATCATTACTACTGAATTATATTAACAGTTATTCTTTGATGAAGATCTTCTTATAGGGGAAAGATATGAAATTAAATTTGCCATAAAAGTAGAGAAGAAAAGGTTGCAGGATAGCTTGGAGATGCAAAGATTGTCTTGCCTAAGACAGAGAGAAAGAGGATATTACATGATTGGAGCACCTGAACACAGCAGTGAAAGCGATGAAAGGAAGCTGATACGAATAAGCAGAAAAGTTTCAAGTTTTTGATGAAGTGTCTGGGTATGACTAATAACCTAGCAGTTGAAATTAAAGGGGAGTATTGAAATTATAATTTCAACTGCAGTGAACAGTTGAACAGCAGCAGCCGCCGTCTATTTGTTCTGATCCGACACCCCACATTTATTCCCGTTCTTTTAAGCCACCGCCATTACTGTCTTTTCACCCTTTACCTGTTTGTGTTCCCAAAGAAGGAGGAAGATTAGATCCAGCACTACGCCATTACATCTAAACAACATCATTAAAGAGCAGAATGGCTGAAAGTGAAAAGAACCAGCCTCGAGCCGGCCGCAGCATTTATCAGTTATGGGTTTCCACACAACTGACTCAAGAATCACAGCAGAATATCAGAAAGATCAGATTTCGTTCATTATGAGCAGCAGATTGCAGCAGAGACTCTGTCAGAGAGTTGAAGCGGTTGATGGATTGTTATGACCCCTAATGCACTATATATGTGTAGACATCGCAGTGTAGAAGAGAGAGAGAGAGAGCAGAGGAGAGCACGCAGTAGCGTGAAGAAAAATGCTTCCAGAATAGTGAAACGCACAACAGTGCAGATTTGAATGTAATTTGTTTTGTGATTGTTTGCTGTGAGAGAGGGTAGAAATGCAGCATCACAGTTTTTGTTGTTTGCATCTGAAATGAAAGTGAGGCACAGCAGCAGTGTGATTGTAATCAATGAAGGGAAGCACACAACAGCGTGAGTATAGTTTTCTGTTGGTGAATATGGAAACGCAACACACAGCAGTATGAATATGTTTTAGTTGTTGTTCGTTGAGAACTTGCAAGGGGAGCACACAGTGCGTATGTTTTTGTTGTTCATTTAAAATGAACACGAAATGTAATGTGCAGTAGAGCGAGAGTAATTCAAGAAGTTGTTTTATGCACAGCAGTGCAGTGATAGATAGAGTTGTTGAGATAGCAGTGCTGAGACAACAGTGCCGAGACAGAGTTTTTGTAATGGAATATGCAGCAACATAAATGTATTGAAATTTTACACACAAAAATGTAAAATTTCAAAGCAGAGATAAAGTAAATTTATTTGTGTGGAACTGAAGCATTCCTTGGAGAATCCCTCTGTTAAGAGGAAGATGCTTTTCAGCATAGACAGTTGTGAAATCCCTCTGTCAAGAGGAAGATGCTTTTCAGCATAGACTGGTGAATCCCTCTGGATAAGAGGAAGATGCTCTTCAGCATAATCTCTTGTGAAAATCCCTCTAAGTGAGGAAGATGTTTTTGTAACAGTTGATTTATTGTTAATGAGTACAAGTTTTATGTGTGTATTGCTGAAACACCGTAATCAGAAAATAATTCCTTGATGTCAGAACAGAGTGTTGCTCAAACACCGTAATCAGAAAATAGTTTCTTGACGTCAAATCAGAGTGTTGCTGAAACATTAGTTTCAGCGTTGCTGAAACACTACGTTCAACAACTGATGAAACTGCATTGCTGAAACACCGATTCTGCATACGATTTTTTTTTTTGTTTCCGCTGTGTTAAAACAGAGCATTGTTCTGTTTTGTTCATTTGTTCTGGAATTATCAGAAATTCCCAAAAAAAAAGTATCACTCTTTGTTCATATTTGTTTTTGTTTTGGAATTTAAACAAAAAAATTCCCAACAGTGGTATCGGAGCATCTTTCCACTGTAATTTTTTTTGGAATGATCATAAATTCCCGACATTTTGTGGGATTGAGCGAAATAAGCTTTGGAGGCCAGAGTCTCTCGATTCTACCTGCTGTTCTTGGAAGAGGAGGCACGATTGTGGACTCTGGAACCGTCATAACTCGGCTCGTCCCACAAGCATTCAATGCCCTGAAAATTTCATTCCGGAGCTAGACGCAGGATCTTCCGAGCGTGCAGCCCTATTCGATCTTCGACACCTGCACGAGCTGTCTGGCTACAGCCAGGTCAGGGTTCCGACTATAAATTTTCATTTCCAGAACAACGCGGATGTGAGTGTGAGCGCCCTCAAGATTTTGATACCCCTTCAGAGTGACGGATCCTAGGTGTGCCTGGCATTCGCACCGGTACTGCAATCGGACAGTTTTAACACTGTCTGGAACTTCCAACAGCAGCAAATGCAGGTTGCTTTTGACACGGCAGGCAGAATAATTGGTTTCGCCTCTGGTTCCTGCGCTACTTAGTATTGCTCCAACAATTCCAATAATACCAGTAAATTCCCTGTACGTTTCTGCAAAAGACGACAACCTCTGTCATGTAAAACTCGATAAGCAGATGTCTAGGTTTTGCGTCAAGATGGAGGTTTTAGCCCCATCCTATCCTTATCATGGACAATGTCTATCCTTCAGCTTGCTATAAGGTATCAAATATTATATTTTTGAAAATTGTGTTGTTAATAATTTAACAATGTAGGACATAAATAATCCTTCTTAGTAAATAGTTAATTTTAATAAATCATTTATATATATAGATATATAATAACTCCAAAAATATAATAATAAAATACATTTAATATTAATATTATTAATTATTTTAAACTCTTCATATATATATATATATATATATATAATAATTTGCTATTTATTAAATTTTATTTATAATTTATAAAAAAAATATCTCACTTATATGAAAAATATGTGAATCAATATTTAGCAATTCACAAAATTGTATTATAAAATTAGTGAAAAATATGAAAAAATATCTCAATCAATATCTAGCAACTCACAAAAATATGTATTATTAGTTCGCTATTTCATATTTTTTTTGTTATTATCAAAGTTTTCAACACTTTATAATCTGTTATAATTTTATTATATAAATTCTTTAATTTGTTATTTAGTTTTTAATTAATTTCTAATTTAAATTAAAGAAAGGTTTAAAGAATATCGCAATCATTCGTTAAAACACAAAATATGTGTTATAAAGTTAGTGACTAGCAATTTATATCACAATTTCATCCATCTTGTTATTATCAAAGTTTTCAAGCTTGTTTTGTTTTTTACCATGGTGTATTAGTAACTAGATGGAGGGTGGGTAGGAAAGCCCCTTGAGCATTATTACAAGGGGCCAAAGATGAACCCTCCCTAGTATTTGAAACTAGTTGGAGGGAATAGCAACCCATTGCCTCAACCACTGAGGAAAACAGGTTGGAGGAGATAGCAATGAATAGTAACCCATTGTGTCAGCCACTGAGGAAATAGTTGGCTAAAAATTTAAAGATTAGTCTTCACCTTAGGAATTTAAGACTCAAAAGTACAAAGAAATAGTGAAACTCTACTCTTTTATGAACAATCAAAATGTCACTTTAAATTGTATAGTTTCCTATATCGGTGAACAACACTACCTAGGATACATTTTTAATTTCTTGTAAATTTAATGTTAAGTTATCCATAATATATATATATATATATTCAAAGAATTTTTTTTATATATTTATAATCGAATATATAAATTGTCTTGTGTTATATCAAATGCCTTCAAAAGACCAATGAAAAATAGAAACTATACAATTTTCTAGTATCATATGTAATTATATCAGCGCTTAGTACATTTCCAATTTCAGCGTTGTGTATCATATGTGCAGTGAACCTTCCATAAAGAGATAATAATAAATAATTTCATGTGAGTTCCACTTGGAGAATGAGGACCACATATGAGTTCCATTGTCCATTACTAAATTCATAAGCTCCGCAATGTCCAAGAGGAGGTTGTAGGCCTTGTTTCGAAACAACATCAAGTTTGCCATTAAGCTCTCTTAAAACATGGTTGTAGATAGTATTTGCAGGTGCTTTCCTCCTTTACCACTGAAAATGCACCCATGTTAATGATTTTTACAACAGGTTCAAATGACTTATTATCTGAATTTGAAATAACTCAACCCCTCTCAATTTTTACTTGATAATTCAATGGATCGGTGGTGTCAAGTTCAACAAAGAATGCGCTCTTTTCTCTTTTCTTACAATAGAAAAATTTCTTGAACTTTCAAGAAATCTTAGCTATGATTCTCAACTTGACTTCTCTTTTTTCTACAATAGAAACATTTCTCGAATTTTCAACTAATCTCCACTAATGATTCTCAACTTGATTTGGACTCAAATTTAGACTTTTATATCTATTTTCAAAAATTGGGGACTTCACTAAACCTCACAGAATTAAACTATCCATTGGTTAGACTTCACTCAACTAACAAAATTAATTTTCAAACCCCCAAAATTACAACCTTATCACTCCAAGTTTCAAACCTCCAAATTGGATCTACAAAATACAATGGGTAGAAAACCATCCTCCCCAAAACCATCTTGCCCAAAAACCATCTTGCCCAAAACCATCTGCAAACCCCATGTACAAAACCATGGGATGACTCTGACCCTACAAACCTGGGAAGTGGCCTGACACAATGTACAACTTGTGAAACTAGCTGTAGAAAGAATATAACACATACCGAACACATTCTCATTTCTTTACATGTCTCACCAAGAGATCTAATTTGACTTACTAGTCCAATGCTTTATATAAAAAATGAGTCTATGATCTTAGACTCCCTTATATATGTTGCTTCAAATCCCATCTAACAACTTTGTTTTCTTCACTTTTGCCATATCTTGTCTTCACTTTTACTATGTATCTAATATATTATCTAAAAACTCCTAAAAAATAAACAAATAAAAAAAAAATTATTATGCAAATCAAACGAAAACAAATTTTCCAGAACTGAACTTGAGCACACACCAATATAAGTATTAAATTTAATTTCCGCAGAAAAAATGCATTTTAAAAAATTTACAAAAATCTAACACAAATTTGTTTCTCCTCACACGGTGAAATACAGTAAAAATAATAAAAACCTCTTGACATTCTCTCGCAAAAACATAATTTATGAACTTATATTAAAACATACATTAAGCTTTTCACACTTTAATTGCACGCAATGCAAATTCATATTGAGCATTGCAACTGTGTATTAAATACACATTAATATTTTTTTGATTTTGATTTTGATTGACAGATGCTTACCATGTGTCATGGATTTCTCGTAGAGATAAAAACTATACATGGTTCAAAAACTACATGTTCTTGAAACTTTAAAGAAAATTTTAAAATATGCTTTTTTCGTATTCCATTGGTTATAGACATTAGAGATAAAAGCTATACACGGTTCAAATATTTTATTTTATTTACTTTCATGTTGCTTTAACATTGACGAAAAATCTAAAATGCTATTAATTATAAACATTAAATAAATAAAGTAATTAGAATGAGATGCAGCTAGATGGTTAAATTAGAATTGAGTATTTTATTAGCTTAATAAAATACTCCTGACATCAAATATGTGAAAACTAGGCACTGATTTAATTTGTCAACCCAAATCCGAATAAAAGTGAATAAAAGTGAATTACATCT
Organism: Pinus taeda; assembly: GCA_000404065.3. Lineage (NCBI taxonomy): Eukaryota > Viridiplantae > Streptophyta > Pinopsida > Pinales > Pinaceae > Pinus > Pinus taeda. Next base: position 280,816 of record APFE031329895.1, on the reverse strand, counting down.
AAGTGGAAATGGTGAATACCATGTAATTTTAATGCAAAGTTGTTTATTGATAAAGTATATAAGCTTGAGATTCACTACAACATAGAGGGTATAACATAGATGGGTTTTAAGATAATATTTAAGATAATTTTTGTGTATATGGTTTTAAATTGAAACAAAAGAAATTTGTGTATTGTTTTAAATATTATCTTTAAGCACGTGCTTTAAAATTAAATTGTCTTAAAATATTGTTTTTATAAAGACAATATATAACACAAGTATTTTTGTCTTTCGAGAGACAATTTCATTTTTCTCTCTCCAGATACAATTTCATTTTTCTCTTTCTAGAGACAATAGTTGGGATTAAAGACAGATTGTCTTTAAAGAGACAATGTATTTGATCCTAACTATTGTCTCTCTAGAGACAATAAAAAATTACATTCAAAGATAATACAACATCACTTTTGTCTCTTTAGAGACAATATAAAATAATGAATTTAGAAAAATATCTCATCATTGAAATAAACCAATATTAAAAGTATTTAATTAAAAATAGATTACAATGTCATTGATTAATTCATATTAGGACACAATGGAATCAAACCATGAACCTCCTGCCTATAAAGCAGACGCTCTTCCATTGAGCTAGCATCCTTTAAAGAATTATGTGAGATTTATGGTATGAAATTGCATATATAGGCATTGATTTTTAAAAAGTGTTTGACACATAATGGCATAATCTTTGTAAAATCTAAAATCATGCAGCGCCTATTTTTAACTTGATAAAAATAACTCAATGGAATTAGCTCAATGTCACACTCATGTAGCATGACTCACACAACAAGCTAACTAGCAATTGCACCAGGAGGTGCAAAGAAAAGAAGATAGGAGTAGGGGAATTTGGAAAGAAAGTTGAAAAAAACAAAGATTTTGATCATTAAGTGTTAGGAACCACTCTAGTGCTTGCAATTAAAATGGTTGTCTTTAATTTTTTTTCCAAGACTAATTGGCCAAATAGTTTTAAAACTAATTCTATTTTTACAGTTAATGAAACTGTATTTAAATTCACAACAGAAATGGTAATAAAAATAATAGCTATTAAAAACAATTTTGTTAAACAAAATAATTAAATAATAAAAATAAATATAAAAAATCCATAAGTCACAATTTTGATTAATTTATTTCATTTTTAATTACAACACAAATTTTGAATTAATAGTAAAAATAAAAATACATCCAAACTAAAATCAAAACAACTGAAATTATATCAAAATCACTTGCAAAATAAATTTAATAAAAGAACTTTACAAAACAGTCACAAATCTTAGTATATTGAAAATGATACCTTTGAATGGAATGGTTCAAAACACCACCACTAGATTTACATTAAAGTAGGACCCAAAATAATAAAACAATGAAAACCCTTGCAACACAAATATGCTAATAACTTAATTTCGAGAGATTTTAAATCTCATAATTTCAGTGTATCTTTTGCTAGATAAAAATATATATATATAGAAGAAATGAACTCACCCACACATGCATATTCAATATGATTAGCCTTAATGAAAAATCACAATTCAGTTTGTGGAGTCAGCTCTTGGCCTGACACTAATAAAGAGTTGTATACAGTTCGTTGTTTGATACACGAAAAAGAAGGGATTAATTCATATACATTATGAAAGATTAATTCATTTACATCAGAGAGCTAATCACTAAAAAAAAATATTCTTACAAGTACAAAATTCCCCACCTTATGCATGAACAAGGCAAAAAAAAGAATTCACGTAAACAGAAATAGGCATATCAAGAGCTCTATAGGGCACGCAAATGATAAGAATAAGCATAATCAATTTGGTCCCAATGAAAAAAGCTGATATGACAAATTTTACAATATGCACTGAAGTAGATTTGATTGCAACCTTACCCATATAATGAAGTGTCTTTAATAGTTTATCTAACTACAAGTAGTAATATAGTAAAAACATGCTAATTGAAAAAGTGCAGTGCAATTTTGCATCACAAAAGATAAGGGACAAGTGAAAACAAACAAATTTCCCCTTAGGAGAATTGTTTTCTAAATTTCAATCCATTTTTATATTTTCTTGAGGCCTTTGATGCAAACTGAGGCGCAAAGAAATTCGTAGGAATTCATTGATTGTTTATATACTATTAGCAATCTGATATGAGTTTCTACAAAAACAACAACAAAAGGTCATGTACGGGCATATCATTATCAATGAGGTAAAGGAGATGCAAGAATCCATTCTCTAAGGCCAAAAGTTTCGAAAGACACAACTCTGATATGAAGGAAACCTTGGTAACACATAACATAAGTAACAAATCCAAAATACAAATAATTGAAAGAAACAAATGGATTATGTAGTAGAATATTGTTAATATAACGCATACAACACACATGCCCCATGATTGTTTAGAACCACAAAGAAATACATTAGAATCAAGCATTTTGGCTATTAGAAAAGACATTTTTAGCAATGTTGAATGCATTGGGGAATTCCCTCTCATATGAAGTGGGCTACATAAAAGAGAAACTATATAAAGAACAAGAAAGTAAGCATGATATACTACCTCAGAAGGAAAATTGGGTAAGAAATAAAAATATAAATGTTAACAAACCTGAAATAGAGCATATCTAATCCTAACAAAACTTAGATAAAATAAAAAAAGGAAATAGCAAAACTAAGAGTGACTTAATATAATTTAGTAGTTTATTTTCACCAAGCCACACATAGACCTTACATTTTATGAATACGCTTCAGCATGATAGAATATATTAATTTCACCAATGCAGAGGAATGAGTTTTGCTACTCTCTCAAAGGAACATGTCAAAGCGAATTACGATTTCATTTACAGAGTTTTTATCGAAAATGCTGAGAGCATCACATTAAAATTTAAATTCATTTACGTCATATCATTTAAAATTTAGAATTTAAGTTCAAGATTAACAGCAAAGTCCATCATTTTCTCTCAAATTTAATGTAATGAATCATAAGGAATTTTGAGCTGATGCATCTAGGGATAGAAGAGCAAAGAAGTACACCAAGGGAAGAGTTTGCAGCAACAATGCTAGGACAACATATCCTATTGCGAATTTCGTAAGAAATTCCATCGATGACCAAAAGGCTAATCAAAGTGATTTAGGATTTCATTTAGAGATCTTTTTATCAGAAATGCTCATAGCATCACATTGAAATTTAAATTCATTTACATCGTATCATTTAAAATTTAAAATTTAAGTTCAAGATTAATAGTAAAGTCCATCATTTTCTCTCAAATTTAATGGAATAAATCCTAAGGAATTTTTGAACTTAGACATCTAGGGAGAGCAGAACAAAAAAGTGCAACAAGGAAAGAGTTTGTAGCAACAATGCAGAGCAGAACAAAGAAGTGCAACAAGGAAAGAGTTTGCAGCAACAATGCAGGAACAACATATCCTGTTGTGAACTTCATAAGAAATTCCATGAATGATCCAGAGGCTAAGGGAGGAGCGCTTTAGGTCCAAGATTAAGTTGACTTCCAAGTTAAGTTTGGTTGTAAAATTATTGAAGTTGAAATAGTTGTGTGGCCATAAGGACATAAATAATTCATATGTTAAGAAATATTTCCATATCTTTTGAATTAAATAAATAAAAGTCATTTAATTATATTATATTGTATTGTTGAAGTTTGAGCATTAGGTTTGGCTATAAAATTTTAAATTATTGAAGCTGAAGTAGTTGTGTAGGTATAAGACCTTAAATAATTCAGTTGGTCAAGAAACATTTTCATATATTTTGAATTAAATAAATTAAAGTAATTGGACTATTTTTTAATTTAATTCAAATATAAATTATTTAATTAAAAAATATAAATATTTATATAGTAAAATTAAGTGAATTATATAATATATATTATAATATATTATAGTAAAAATTAAAAATATTTGATTGTAAATATAATAATTTTTAATTTCAATTTCAATTGGTTTAAAGCATTCTTTCTATTGAGAGGTTATGTGTAAGGCCTTCAGAGATGTGCGACGGTTGGGCGCCAGGCGACCGGGCGTACGCACACGGGCGAGTGGTTGTGCGATGCAACGCAGGTCATGCACAACCGAACGACGGAGTGATCAACCGGTTATGCGATGCGATGGAGGACCGTGCGACGATGGTGCGACGATATGCGACGAACAAAGGAACGACTAAGTGTGGGTGTTGGTTTATACCCATGTATGGAGCGTTTGAAATGGGGTTTGGCCGACCTACAGTGGAAGGGTGAGGCCAACTTCACAAAGGCGTTCAACGGGTGTGTATTGCATTGTGTGGGCGGTCGGCTGGGCAGCCCACCCACACTCAACCATGTGTATATATGTGCAGCGTTGAGCATTCAAACTACACACAATTCAACTCATTGATCATACGCACTTCGCTCTAGAGACAAGAGGATATTGTGCGCAGTTTAGAGGAGAGCTAAGGTGCATAGCTCATGCGCTCTCCTTGGTGAGTCGAACTTGGTGGAACCGCTCTTGGTGGAAGGTGAAGGCGTTGGGTAAGACGTGCCTGGAGTGATCGTGCAGAGGTGTTGGTTGTACTGAGACTTGGCGAGGGTGTCTTGGTGACTCGGGTGATCACCCGCCCATCGTGCAAGGGTGCATGAAGATTGTATTGATTGTAAAATTGGCTAGGTATGGGACTTGGTCTTGCTAAGGCATACTTGTATGTTGTAAACTCATATTCTTAATATATTGTTGGGTGGATTCGTTGTTCAGGGAATTGCCCCTCCCCTTTATACTGTGCAACTGTGTTGTTGTTTATAATTGATGTTGATAATGAATAAAGTATGGGTGTTCATTGGTATAAAGGATAACTAATTATACTTGGTTGAGAATCACAAATTAAGTAGGAGTAAGTGGATATGCGTAGTCCATGTGCATGAGTATTGTTAAAAAGAAAGTGTTCGGTGGTGCCACACCTTGCCGGCATGGTTGAAAGACTACCACCGTCGTTGGCATCGTGATAGGTGGTATCAGAGCTAGCTAATGACCGGGTTGACGATGAAGTGCTGATCCCATTGGACTATCGTGACAGTTGGTATTAGAGCAGGTTCACGGCAGGTGTAACTTGTGGATGGAGTGTTGAAGCTTGTGAAGAAGTGACTTCGGTAACAGGTACTTGCAAGGAAAGAGGTTGGTGAAACACTTCCTGATAAGTGTTGCATAAAGGACTTTGGTTGCAGGTAAAGTTGTGTATGGTCAAGACTAGGTTGCAAAGAAGGAAAAGGCTATTGGAAATGGCTGAATCTCAGATTAGGTCTAGTCGTGATGCCAAGGATACTACTCTTAGGTTTATTGAGAAAGTGTTGGAGAAGATAGAGGACTTGGAAGCTTACTGGAATAAGAAGATTGACTTGGTCGTGAAAGAGAAAGAAGCAACTTTGAAGATGAAGGATGAGGTTGATGAACTCCGAACTCAACACGAGTACACTGACCTTATGTGCACATAACTTGAAGTAAGGGTCAAAGAGGTTGAAGAAGCAAGGGACCAGGGTCTTGCAGGGATCGTGGACTTGAAGAAATCTCTTGATGAAGCCAAAGATGAGATCGTGGTGTTGAAGAAGGCCATGAGGCATGGCTCAGGTGGAGGAGTGCCTCATGTGAAAGTCAAGGAACCGGAATCATTCAATGGTACAAGGAGTGCAAAGACTCTTGGCAACTTTCTATGGGACATGAAGCAATACCTGGAATGGTTGGGTCTATATAATGATGAGACAAAGGTTAAGGTAGCTCCTCAGTTTCTAACAAAGGATGTTAAGATGTGGTGGCGAAGGAGGATGGACCAGATTGCCAGTGACATCACTTCGTGGGATGAGATGAAAGGAGCTTTGCAAGCCCATTTCAGTCCTCAGGATGAAACATGGGAAGCAAGGATGAAAATAAAATTCATAAAGCAAACAGGGAACCTTCAGACATATCAGCGGGAGTTTGCAAGTGCGGTCCTAGAACTTCCTGACATGGCGGAGAGGGACAAGGTGTTCAATTTCATTATTGGGTTGAAGCCTTGGGCACACAATGAAGTGAAGAGACAAAGGATTTGGACACTTGAAGAGGCTTTTGCTGCTGTGGACAGGTTGGTGGAGCATTATGATGAGACTTCTGATGAGAGGAAGAAGAAGTCCGACAAGCCGAAAGATAAGAAGAATGATGATGCTTCAAAATTGGATGACAGTTCGAAGACAAAGAAGGTCTTGAAGTGTTGGATATGTGCTGGACCACATACGGTGAAGAATTTTCCTTCTAAACTGAAAGTGGCTATGATTGCACAATCTAATGCGAAAGAGGAAGGTGCTTCTGGGGGGGATGATGCAGATACTAGGTGCTGCTACTGCTACAGAGGTGATCTCTCGGAAGGATCCTGAGAGGAATAAGTTGGAGTATCTTCGGATGAAGGTTGTAGGTGTTGATGTACTCACTATGGTGGATAGTGGGACTTCTCACAACTTCATGGGAGAAGATACTGTGAGAAGGATTGGGCTGAAATTTGTACCTATCAAGGCACATATGAAGACAGTGAATTCTCCTCCGAATGAAGTTCTTGGTGTAGCTGAAACGGTTGACACAACACTTGGTGAATGGACAGGGAAGGTTGACTTCACTATAGTGCAGATTGATGACTATGAGGTTGTGTTGGGGATGGAATTCATGAAACAATTTGATGCTATGATTGTTCCACATTTGAAGAAGCTGTACATTTACGATGGAAGGGAAGATGTACCCATTGGTGTGCCTACCATTGGAGTAACAAGGCCTGATTGTAAATTGGCAGTGATGCAAATGGAGGATGAGAAGAGAATGGGTGACATGAGTAAGTGGTTGTCCATGGTTGAGACAAAGCTTACCGAGTAGTCATTGGTCATTAAGACACTTTCAGATAGTATCTTGGATTTTTCAAGAAGGCTAGAAGTGGTTGAAGATGATGATGATGATGAGGAGGCATAAGTGAGCCTGGATGTCCGAGAGGAGGATCGGGTCACTTATCTACAAAGGATGGAGATTGAGGATCCTAATAGATGGATTGAGATGATTAGTGAGGGTGAGCCTTCAGGCTCTAACCCCTCCACATCTTCTTAGATGGACAAGAAGATGGGGCTCATTGTTAGCTGCTCATGGCAGTGAGTCCTTAAAGTAGGTTGAGCAGGTATGATGATGTAGGGATGGCCTGGCATCAAGCATCATGACATGTTGCAGTTGAGATGAGGGCTGCTTCGTGGACCCGGACATGGTTTATTCTTGATGAGTTCAGGATGTGGTAGATGTTTTGAGAAACAACTGGTGGTGATATGAGTTTGTTCACTCTCATGATTTGAGTGTGATGGTTGGATTAGCTACCCAACTAGTTCAAACATGGGGTCCAGAAGTGTACAGAGACATGTTGACATTATGTTGGAGTATCATGGCAGTAGTTCACATGGGACACATGATAGAGAGATGTTGGCACATGGTAGAGTTGTGTTAGCACTTGTTATCATGGCAGTAGTGCACATGGTGATGATGACATGATGGGGTTGACACATTATTGCAGTGGACATGTAGCTTGGATGGAGGGACCAACCTTCCATGGTGGAAAGCAGCATAGGGAGATTGTGACAGGATGGTCGATGATCATGGATATCTAATATATGCCATACCGAAGGGATGTGTACATTGGTATGGTTATCTTGGTGACAGAGGTTGTTGAGGTGAGACATGGTGGAGATGGATTCTACATATGTTGTAGGGATGTTTGCCATATGTGGAGGAGTTGACATCATGGATATTGATGATCTTGGAGGATGGTATTCTGTCGAGGACGACAACGACTTCAGGTGGAGGAGGATGTAAGGCCTTCCGAGATGTACGATGGTTGGGCGCCGGGTGACTAGGCGCACGCACATGGGCGAGTGGTTGTGTGATGTGACGGAGGTCATGCATGACTGAACGACGAAGCAACCGACTGGTTATGCGATGCGATGGAGGATTGTGCAACGATGGTGAGACGATATGTGATGAACACATGAACGACTAAGTGTGGGCCTTGGTTTATACCCTTGTATGGAGCATTTGCGATGGGGGTTGGCCGACCTATGGTGGAAGGGTGAGGCCGAATTCACAAAGGTGTTCAATGGGTGTGTATGGCATTGTGTGGGCGGTCGGCTGGGCAGCTCACCCACACTCAACCATGTGTATATATGTGGAGCTTTAAGAATTCAAACTACACACACTTTAACTCATTGATCATACGCACTTCGCCCTAGAGACAAGAGGATCTTGTGCACAGTTTAGAGGAGAGCTAAGGCGCATAGCTTATGTGCTCTCCTTGGTGAGTCGCACTTGGTGGAACCACTCTTGCTGGAAGGAGAAGGTGTTGGGCAAGACGTGCCCGGAGTGATCGTGTGGAGGTGTTGGTTGTGCCGAGACTTGGCGAGGGTGTCTTGGTGGCTTGAGTGAGCGCCCGCCCATCATACAAGGGTGCACAAAGATTGTATTGATTGTAAAATTGGCTAAGTATGGGACTTGGTCTTGCCAAGGCATACTTGTATGTTGTCAACTGATATTCTTAATATATTGTTGGGCGGACTCATTGTTCAGGGAGTTTCCCCTCCCCTTTATACTGTGCAATTGTGTTGTCGTTTATAATTGTTGTTGATAATGAATAAAGTATGGGTGTTCATTGGTATAAAGGATAACTAATTATACTTAGTTGAGAATCACAAACTAAGTAGGAGTAAGTGGATAGGCGTAGTCCATGTGCACGAGTATTGTTAAAAAGAAAGTGTTTGGTGGTGCCGCACCTTGCCAGAACGGTTGAAAGACTACCGTAGGCTTGGGGGCGTGACATTATGGGTTCAATTATCGACACTTTTAGGTGAGGCTTCATGGTTGAGCATATAAAAAATGATCCCTTGAGTGGATATGGCTGATACAAATATTTCGTGGATATAGCAATGAACAATCAATGGAGTCTACAAACCACTTACAAAAATAAAGAAAAAAAAAATCCAAAATACAAAAACCATATATATATAATTTTAAAAATATAATATGAATATAATAGATCTTCACGTAAATTAAAAGAAAATACTTTTATCTATTTATATAGTTACATGCTTACCCTTATTCTCTATGTAAATAATGTTATTTGTGTGAAACCAAGGATCTGATTATAATATCCATTTTACATTTGTATCATGTTTCTTGAGGATTGATTACATACAAAGTCAATTCAAATTCGGCCAATAGAAATAAACTATCACAGCCAGCTTTGATGCCTAGGGCTTTCATTCCCAAATTTTCCCAGTCACAAGGGACTTCGATTGGAAGCGAACTTTTTGATATCAAGCTAAAACCCCACATATCTAAATTATGGTTTTTAATCACAATGCAGGCCTCGGTTCTATTACACTTCCCTTGAAATTATTTGGAATTATAAACAATAGCTCAACCATCACATACCAATCGAGAAGTTGACTATTTCTTCCATTGAAAATCTAATCTAGCCATCCTGATCTAATTTTATCTTAAATCTGAAAGAAATAAGTAAAAATGCCTTTGAGTGAGGGGGAGGGACATAAAATTTCCATTGGGAATTCTGTCATGATTTGACCAATTTTCTGAATTGTTGGACAACGTCATTGTTCTATTATTCTGATCGCCATCCTACCTATCATCTCACTGTCTTCCACCATAAATTTTCAAGACTTCCATCCATTACCTACTTCTTTGATCTTTCTAGAAATTGACACTGCACAATCCATACTACTCTGTATCACGTCATAACCATTCAATGGTTTTCGATTATTCAATCTCGTTAAATTCTTACAATTGCTGAAATTTTTTAAAATCATATTTTTTTCCAGCGTTTTCTAGATACACTACTATTTCATCTTCTTATGGTGACCCTGTGGAAAAATATACATACTTTCCATGCACAACTTCAAATTTATTTTCAAGGGAGACCATTTTTTACATTAGAGATAACAAATCCTAGGTTTGTAGTGCAACTAAAGGCAAAAGGTAGATAAACATTGACGTTCGCAAGCTCTTTAACTCACCTTCAATTTGAACAATCCCCGTAATCCAAATTCTTTATCATATTACATATAAAGGCCCTAGTCCAACATGCAACCTTTGTATGATCCATACATAAATTCTTGTGTTCACTACAATGTTTCAATTTCTAAAAAAATTCAAAATTTCTCTCAAAACGCCATTAAATAAACATTGGGAAAGAGCAAATTTGTAGGTATTTCAACCTTGAAACGAATCAAATCAGAGTCTAAAGTAAAGGGATTCAACTTCTGAAATGATTTTCAAAATTACTTCCATTGAATAAACATTGGGAAAGTGTGAATATGTAGCTATTATAACCTTGAATCAAATGAAATCAAATTCAAAAGTACTCAGATTCTAGAACTCCATCTTTTATAGGCTTAAATTTGTGTGTTGGTTCTCCTCAGCCCCATCTCCCATTTCAAGTTTATCATATTTATAAGATAACTACAGGAGTTTCAAAGAACTCCATGTTAAATCACCCAGCAGTAAGTTGGAGAGGGACATAAAGGATTCCCTAGGAGGTTTCCCACCCCTTTGAAGGGAGATCAGGTTCAAAGCCACGGTGACTTTGCATTTAGGCATTAAATCAGAAAGTGTTTTTCAGGAGTTTAGAGCCACCGTGGCTCTACATTCGAGCATTAAATTAGAAAGGCATATTAGCTTACATCAACTACACTCATCTCAAATGCCCTAACTTCTACACCATAACACTTTATTTCTCCAGAATATGCCACAGTCAACACACTATTATTTTTCAAATTTAATAAAAGAGATTACTGTCTTTACCAGCAAAAAAACAAGTATCTTCCACAAAATATTTTCATGACTAACCTAGTTTAAAATGAAGCTCTTCCCTTGACATGCCCAACCACAAACATAATGAACACTGAGAGGCCCTTTCACAAGTTGTAAAGTGGCAATAGCCTCGGGGTCCATTCTCCAACATTCTCTCAATACACTTCAATTTCATCTTGTTATGGAGACCTTGTGGACAAAGATAGATACTTTCCATTCAAAGCTTCAAATTTCTTTGTAAGGGAGATCATTTTTGACACTAGAGATAACAAATCGCAGGTTTGTAGTGTGGCTAAAGGTAGAAGGCAGGTAAAGATTGGAATTCACAGGATATTTAACTTGCCTTCAATTTGAACAATCCTCGTAATCCCAATTCTTTATCATATTACATGTAAAGTCCCTAGTCCAACATCCAACCGTTGCAAGATCCATACATAAATGCTTGTGATATTTCACTACAGGGTTTCAATTTCTAAAATGATTTTCGAAATTGCTCTCAAAATGCCATTAAATAAATATTGGGAAAGTGAAAATTTGTAGGTATTTCAACCTTGAATTGAATCAAATCAGAGTCTAAAGTACAAGGATTCAACTTCTGAAATGATTTACAAAATTACTTACATTGAATAGATAGTCGGAGAGTGTGAAATCGTAGCTATTGTTACCTTGAATCAAATGAAATCAGAGTCAAAAGTACACAGATTCTAGCAATCCATATTTTATATCCTTAAATTTGTGTGTTGGTCCTTCTGAGTCCCATCTTCCATTTCGAGTTGCTCACATTAATAACATGATTGTAGGAGGTTTGAACAACTATGTTAAATCCCCTAGTAGTAAGTTGGAGAGGGACATAAAGGATTCTCCGTGAGGTTTCACACCCCTTTAAAGGGACTAGGTTCAAAGCCACGTTGACTTTGCATTTGGGCATTAAATTAGAAAGGGGTTTTAGCTTGCATCAAATACACTCATCTCAAATGCCCTAACTTCTACACCATAGCTTGTTATTTCTCCAAAGTATGCCACAGTAAACACACTATTATTTTTCAAATTTAATGAAAGATATTACTATGTCTTTACGAGTGAAAAAACAAATATCTTCCATAAAATATTTTCATGACTAACCTGGTTTAAAATTAAGCTCTTCCCTTGATGTGCCAAGTCATAGACAGAAACAATGCCAAGAGGCCCTTTCATGAGCTATAGAGTGGTGATGGCCTCGGGGTCCATTCTCCAACATTCTCTGGATACACTCCTATTTCGTCTTCTTATGGTGAACCTGTGGACAATGATATATATTTTCCATGCACAACTTCAATTTTATTTGCAAGGGAGATCAATTTTGACATTAGAGATAACAAACCCCAAGCTTGTAGTGCAGCTAAAGGTAGAAGGCAGATAAACATTGACATCCGCAGCCCCTTCAACTCACCTTCAATTTGAAAAATCCACATAATCTCAATTCTTTATCATACTACATGTAAAGGCCCTAGTCCAACATGAAACCTTTGCAAGATCCATACATAAATTATTTTGATATTTCACTACATGGTTTCAATTCCTAAAATTATTTTCAAAATTGCTCTCAAAACAGCATTAAATAAACATTGGGAAAGTGCAAATCTGTAGGTATTGCAACCTTTAATTCAATCAAATAAGAGCCTAAAGTATGAAATGATTTTCAAAATTACTTCCATTAAATAAAAATTGGAAATGTGTGAATCTGTAGCTATTGTAACCTTGAATAAAATGAAATTAGAGTTGAAAGTACACATATTCTAGCAATCCATCTTTTATAGCCTTAAATTTTTGTGTTCGTTCTGCTCAGTCCCATCTTCCATTTCGAGTTGCTCACACTAATAAGATGATTTCAGGAGGTTCAAAAAAATCTGTGTAAATCACCCAGAAGTAAGTTGGAGTGGGACATAAATGACTCCATGGGAGGTTTCACACCACTTTGAAGCGACTAGGTTCAGAGCCACGGTGACTCTGCATTCAAGCATTAAATTAGAAAGGGGTTTTGTCTAGGTTGAGAACCACGCTGGCTCTGCATTCGGGCATTAAATTAGAAAAGGGTTTTAGCTTTGCTCAACTATATTAATCTCAAATGCCCTAACTTCTACACCATATCCTATTATTTCTTCAGAGTACGCCACAGTAAACCCACTATTATTTTTCAAATTTAATGAAAGATATTACTATGTTTTTACGAGCAAAAAAAAGAGATCTTCCACAAAATATTTTCACGACTAACCTAGTTTAAAATGAAGCTCTTACCTTCACGTTCCCAGACGCAGACAAAAACAACATTTACAGGCCCTTTCACGAGTTGTAGAGTGGTGATGGCCTCAGGGTCCATTCGAAACTTGCTCCCTTATCATTGCAGTAAGCCAGCCTCAAGGCCTAGCTAGGCTAGTTGGAGTCATGATCGTGGGATTTTTCAAACTTGCTGGAGAGATATCCACTTATTGATTCTTACCCAACCCCGTCGGGGTTCAAAAACCTAACATCTGCATCATCTTAGTTGGATGTAACACAGAGGAAATGGGTTGAAAACCCTAACATATGCATCATCTTCGCTGGATATAACACAAAGGAAGTGGTGCACCCGCTCACCCGAATTCGAACACGAGACCCATTGAGAATGGTATGACTATAAAAGTTTCAGTGGGAGCAGCGTGTTTCAATGGCTAAGATTAGATGAAATTGATTTCATGACTTGGAGTTTTCCTAGAGTTGAGAGGCTCACGGTTAATTGCAGAAGCTAAGGGTTTCCACACGGAGAGGATCGGAGTGAAAAGATGTTCATGACTTTGGCACTCAAAGGAAACATGTGAATGTTTTTAAAAGTAGAGATACATCCATATTAAAGCAAAAGATAAATAGTTGTTTTTTCCTGCTTGGAATTTTAAAGCAAATGGTATATAAATTTAAAGAAATTTGGACTTTTTCCCGCTTGAAATTTTATTTTTATTTTATATATTTAAAAACATAAAGCTAAAAATTTATTATAATATCTAATAGTAAATATATAATATATATATATATATATATATATATATTCTTGACAAAAGATAAATAGATGCTTTTCCTCTTAGTGATATGTAAATTAAAGATGTTTGGACTTTTCCCGCTTGGAATTTATTTATTTATTTTTATATATTAAAAATATAAAGTTGAGGTTATTGTAATATCTTTAATAGGAATATATATATATATTAAGAAATAGTGAAGTTTTTAATATTTTTGAGAAATATTTTTATTATTATTAAAAGAGAAATAAAAAGAGTTAGTAAAAAAATTGAATGAGTATTGATTTAAAGCATTTAATGGAAAAGTTATATATTCAATTTATATTTTTTAAAGTTAAATTTATTAAATATTAGGGTGATTAATATTTGTTAAGTTATAATTTTTCTTTTATTTAAAATTGAGAAAATATTTTAATTAGAGATTTGATTCTTTTGCATGTTTCATATATCTAAGATCAAAATGGATCTAAGTTAATTTCTATTAAAACAAAAAAGATCCATTTTAGTTATAAATATACCAAGTATCAAAATAAATCAAATCAAGAAAGATGTAAACCTCTTCTTCTTGAGTATATAACTTAATAAATGTTTACACATGTAGAAATTTGATCCCTTCCTTTTCAATATATAACTTGGGAAATGTTTACACATCTATAAATTTGACTCCTCGACATATTATGGATTTAGAGTTAAGATAGATATATGATAAAGCTTTGTAAAATTATTTATATTACATATAAATTTAAGATCTCAACATATATATAAATATATATAATATTATATATATATATAATATATATATATATATATATATATATATATATATATATATAATATACTTTGATATATTTATTAATTTATTTTAATTTATTTTTTTAATGTGATATGCACAACAAAAATTATATATACAAACTCTATGGTGGATAGATGTGCAAGGCCCGTTTTGGTGACTTGGGGGAACCGCAAGGTTGGTATCGAACACATTGCAAAAAGGTTGGACCGATTTTTAGTTCAACCAAATATCCTAGACACGATGGGGTACATGCGATCCTCAGTCTTCACGACATCTCTCTTTGACCATGTTCCGATCATTTTACAGTGGAAGGAAAATAGGCTATGGAAAGGATTGCTCTTAAAGTTCAACAAAACTTGATTGGCCGATGAGGATTTTGTAAGATAATTCATGAAACATGGTCCCCCAGTTATCTTTGGATGATGAATTATCTTCGATCGAGGCAATTTCTTTGAAGCTTCACATCCTCAAGAGGGTGGTAAAGAGATGGGAGCAAGAAAAAATGGTTCCATGGCAAAAGGAGCTAGAGGATATTGAGGCAAATATGGTTCACATAAATCAATTTATTTGATGTTGGATTTCTTTCACGGGCACAAATTGATAATTTACACGAGTTAGAGGCCTATAAATGATACATCTTTAGACTACATGAGGAGACATGGTGACTAAAAATCCATGTTATATGGTAAAGGTGGGGAAAATAGTACTCATTTTCTTTAGAGGTATGCTATGATGTGCAAGGACAAAAACACTATTGGGGAGGTTGTACCAGTTTGGGATGTTGTCTACATTTGAAATTCATCAAGCCTAAGAACTCTTTATCATCTAAGGGAAGAACAAGAATATATAAGATGCAGTTTGATGAAGGTTCTTCCAGATATGTATTTCACTATGAGGATCCATTCCACCATGTTTTACATGTAATTAGAGGAATGGTTACATGTATTACATTCTATTTTGTCATGAAATTGATGGATGTCCTTGTTCTTAAGTTAAAACTAGGGCCTAAGACCATGTGGATGAAGGATCTAAGAAAAAAGGGAGTTTTACAAGATGAACACCCAACTTGACATCATGCCATGTAGCACTAAGTTACACATGGGTTTGGTCAAAGGCACATTTGAGTCTTGAGGTTGGACACCCTCTTCAAGGTGGTGGTTGGGGGATGTTTCAGCTAAGAAGGGGACAGAAGTAATCGTAATGGAAGAACTTAAATGTATTTAGATGTGTTTTTCCCCATCAAGTGGAAATGTTTTGGGGTAAGGATACACTTTCACGTATTTCGAGGTATATTTCACCTTTCGAGGTATTTTGGGTTAAGTACATTCCAAAAATTCAACCCTAGTAAATATTACCCATATGATATTAGTTAAATAGATAAATTTATAAATTTAATATAATGTAGAAATTACTTTCAAATCATAGCATCAATCACACAATAACTGAAAATTTAAGCAGTGGAAGAAAAAAAGAGTTTTGTAGATACATAAGTAATTTCTTCTCAAAATTGGCTTTGCATACCTCAAGGAAACCTCTATAAGCTACTAAAATAACAATTTCATGGTCATGATAATCATCTCAAAATGAGGTATATGATATACACAAAAAATAAAGGAAGAAGTTGTAGAACTATTGTATTGCCCCATATGGCCATACATATCCATATGATTGTATCGATTCTCTATACAATTTCCTTTCAACCTATTGAAACCTGTAATTTCATCCTCATTATGCATTTCTTTCTCTTAGTTCTTCAATATGGGTAATACCTCTTTATCTTGTCTTATTTATGCTTTTATAAAACATCTAGAAGTCCTTGCTTGCACTACATTTCTCAATGTACATATTGTTTGAGACCTTCTATTCATATCTAGAAGAAATTTTGCATGAGGAGGTACCATGTGAATATTAAACCTTCAGATGAATATTAAATTCATGCTTTGAAAGGATTTCATCAAACAAAAAGTGGAAATTGGTAATATGGACCAATTTAATTCATTCAAAATACAAAAGGAAGTGCTCCACTTGAGGAGTATTAGGGCCTTGAAAATAACCATGAAGAAAATGGCAGAAGGCCACCAAGAGAGACACCATAGATTGAGTCAAAGAAGATTTGATAGGAACCAAAATGATTGTGAAGCCCCAACCATGAACACCCCAATGCCAGCCAACGACTTGCACTAGTAGATAAGCATACAAAAAGGACTGCAGGGCCCATGGCATCATGACATCCTTCACACCAACGAACCTCATCCCTAATTGTCTCCATCATATTGTGCCCCAGTACTAGCTAACCAACATGAAAACCCATTGAGGAGAAAATCTCGTCGACGATGGTGTCAAAAGGCACAAATTCATTTGTCAATGCCCCCTTGTTGTGTATAACTCCCACAAAATAAGAGGATTATAACCTACTCTTCCTCAATAAAGAACAATTTTCATTATCCTCGCAACCTTTGGCATCTTCACCACAACAAAAACAACAACTGAATCCACCTCATATGACCAAATTGTGTTGGAAAATTCCTCTTCATGCCACCACTTTTATAAACTATCAAAGCCTAGAAAGCCTTGACCCTCACAAAAAACTTCAGAAAATCTGCTCCATTAACAGATGATTTGAAACGATATAAAAAGGTATTGGTAGTGTATAATTTTCTCCCTTGTGTGGCTATTTGAACTCGTAACAGCCTTTCAAGCGGTGAGATAAACAACCATCAGTGTGTTCACGATTTATATTACAATATTCCTTTTATTACTAAATAGTCAATACTACTCCACACCTATTTTAGTGGATATCCCTAGTTTTACCAAATACTCATTTTAATACCTCCAAAACCTATAACCATCTAACAAAAATCCCCACCCCCAATATCTATAATATGTTGGCTCTATTTTTCACAATTTTAAAACCTCCTTTATGAATGAACATGATAATTAATTAAGTGAAGCCCCTATGGCAAGTCATCCCTTGAAGAGGTGATGCCCTTTTGGCCTTTGGTAATGGTCAATCCCATATCCTATGATGATCTGTCACATTATCCCCATCCCTTTATGGACTGCACGAATGAATTCAACCGTGAGGGTCCTTTTGTTGAAACTTAGCCTATAGCTGGGTTGTCATTCTAGCCTTTGGATATGGTCTCGTTCCCTGGTACATTTTCCCCTGACAAGGAATTAGAGGCTATTGTGTCCTCATCTAAGAATATGGCTACCATTTCTATTAAAACATCCCTTTTCCATAATCTTGTGGATTTTAGAGGTCAATCATATAAAGATGTCACACATAGGAAGAAGAAACCCCCTAAATATAAAAAGGTTTAAGCCTCTAACAAGATCGAATTGGGTTATGCTGAGGAGTCTGCATCTCCCAATAACTAGTTTGATATTGATTCTGATTTCACTATTGGGAATGTCTCTATTTCTGATTTTGATGGAGTCTAGGTCCTTATAGGGGATGTATTCATCCATGTGGTGCCTCCATGATTATTATTTCCATTAACATATGGGTTTTAGGAGAAACACAAAAATTAAGCTCCCTCAGAGGTATTGTTCAGGTTCATAAATACTCTCTAATCCTTTATTAAGAAATGATAGTTTGCAGAGATAAGTTGTGGGAGGAAATGTTGTATGTGTGCCCTGGATGACATGTAGTTGCAACTAATTCTATTGGATTATCTGGTGATCTTAGGGTTAAGTGGGTTCCAAAAATTATTGAGATGCAATGCATTTATGTCATGTGTGAAGATGATCATGACCTGAAACATGATGGGAAACTATCAATGGGTCTGAATTGTCAATTAATATGCTCCATATGTGGGGCGTAGACTATTTTGGAACTAGGTTCCACAATCTAGAATCCTTTGACTAAGTTCCCTGATCATTGTGGGTGATCTTAATATTTCAATGGGGAGGGAAAATATTTGGGGACATAAGTCTAAAATTGATGGTATGGCTTACTATTTCAGAGGTTTGGTGAAGGAATTTTTCCTATTGAATTTTTCACATTTGAGGATAATGACAGATTGGGACAACCAATCACAAGGGAGGAATTGAAGAAGATATTGAAGGAATGTGCAAAATAGAAAAGCTTGGGCCTGGATGGGTGAGTGGTTGAACTTTTTATTCACTTCATTGATGTGATGGTCCTAGATTTGTTGGCAATAGTTGAAGAATTTAGGATTCGTGGGTTCATCTTGGGGGCCATAAATGCAACTTTCATAGCATTAATCCCCAAAAGGGTGGAATGAGGAACCTTTGCATATTATCATCCTATATCTCTCTGCAACTTGGTGTAAAAAATGATATCAAAATTGATGGTGAGTAGGTTGAAGATAGTATTTTCGAAGCATATTATAGAGGAACAATTGGCAGAAAAATACAATATGTAATTAGTATTTCCTAGGAGATGATGCACTATATTAAATCACAAAAACAAAGAGATTTCCTTCTGAAGGTAGTCTTGAGCAAGGCATATGATTACATTGACTAGGAATTCTTCTTCTTAGTCCTATTAAAATCTGGTATGTCTCTATTCAACATTAAATGTATTTTAGCATTTTGCAAAATTACAAATTTTGTTGTCATTATTAATGGATTGACTTCATAGTTTTTCAATGCATATAGAGGAATTAGGTAGGGTTGTGCCATCTATCGATTTCTCTTTCTCTTAGTTATTGATTTTTTAAGTAGAAAAATGAAGGTGTCAAAGGATAATGGAATTATTAAAGGGACCAGAGTAACCATAAATATTTCCATATGAAACTTTGCAACTTTGAACCAATTGGTGTAGCCCAATGACCTATCATCTTACTAATATGTAATGATTTCCTATATTTTATTCTATAACCAATGGAGTTATCCCTTTTTAATGACACTTGTTAGAGAGGACACTCAAGTTACTAACAACATTTAGCAATACCCATAATGCACTCTAATATGTAATTATGAATTGTTCATATATTTTGATCAAAGCCTATTAATTTTGAAATCTTTGTGGATCACATTGAGAGTTTCAATTGTATAGAAGGGCCTTTCTATATCAGTACAAGGTCCACTGTATGATTATGACCTTCTTCTCAGTGAGAATATCATGAACCAACATGTTTTATGATATGTTGTTGGGGATCGAAAGGAAGATTAGAAAGGAAAACAAAAGGTATGATGTCGATAAACAAAAGAAATTGATTCTCACCTCACCACCTCACTTGAAGAGAATAGATCCTACCCTTTGATCTCGATTCCTTTGATGTTTTATAGATAATGGTAGCAATACATGTTTCTTTCGGTACTTAAAGTTGGGTTTGTAGTCGTTCGATTAAGGAGTGGTTTAGCAAATAAAAAGTGAAATACAAGGCCTCTTTTAGGAGAACTTAGTGGGTCTAGGAAATGGGGCATTCCTGTAAGAGGGAAAGCTTAATTATAAAGTGGATCACTTTTAACTAGCTAATAATTTATGCTAGGCCATATTACTTGTACCACTCTAAGGTTATGGAGGCATTGAGTTTCTAGGATTTAGAGACATTGAGTTTCTAATATATGGATAATAGCTAGTATTAATCTCATAAGGATCTAATTCTAATGTCTTTATACTTATCATTCTTCCTCTAAGGCAATTTTCTATCTACAAGTCCTTTATTTATCACAAGGAGACAATAATGCTATATATAATACTTCTACTCGACATAAAATAAGAATGGACACATTCCTTTAACTTTACTCAACCTCACAAAGTTCAGTTGCACCCTTTTGTTCCTTTGCTTTTTGTTTATAAGACACGTGGGAGGAGTAAGCTATCTATGAATGTCAACTAAGGCTCATGAATTCAATAGATTTGAATGTCTCCATCACACCCTATCAAGCTATTTATGAACTTTAACTAAGGCTCATGACTTTAATGCACTTGAATGTCTCCATGGTGCCCTTGAATTATACCTTCACCATTGATTATTCCACGACCACTTACAACAAGATTGGTTGTGAATCCTTCAATCAAGGCGAATTTATTTTTGAAGTGAAAGGATTAAAACTATGAGATTTGAATGGTTATGATTTAGTTGAGAGGTGACATGAATATAGTAAGGAAAGATAAGGATGAAGCAAAATATTCAACATGTGAATGCTTTTGTGTGTCCTTGGGTGCTCTAATTCATATAAACATCACACTTGCAAACCCTTCATAAAAAACCATATACCTAATGAGAAGAAAATATAATTTGAAGGTTAGGACATTAAATAATTAAAAGAACAGTAAGACAAAAACACGCAGTGAATGAAAGGGAACCTCAATACCAATGCCTTCAGCAATGCAAGGAAAATACCTCTAGAAATTACAAGGAAAATACATCAAATTGAAAGGAAAATACCTTTGGAAAATAAACCCTTTGTTGTGTTCCTTGAAACATCTATCTCAGCTTCTAGTGCCTTTGAAAAGTCATAATGAAAGCCCCAAAAAATAGAAACTAAAACAACTTGGCGGCAAAATGATTTTCAACCTCTACACCAAAAAAAATTTAGTGGTTTCAGCCAGCTTGTTTCCATTTTCAGCCGGCCTATTTCCATTTTCAACCGGCCTAGCCCGTTGTTTCTTGTTGCTTCCCACTCAGTCGTCGCCCCTGTATCCCACTTTTCCAATGAGTTAGGGTCTCTTAATATCTATCTCCTACCACCCACCAATAAAGGATTATGTGCTATGTTTCCCTGAATTCTTGTAAGGGGTATAACCATTCGGTCTCCTACCTTGAATGCTCATCAATGAAACCCTTGTCTCATGGCTCTCAAACCCTAAGAATCTCTCAAATCCTCGTTTCATGGTTCTCAAAACCTCATCTCGTTTCTCTCAAACCCTCGTCTCGTGGCTCTAAAACATTGGTGTTGGTCTCTCCATTTTCTTGAAAAACCTTAAGTGGCTCTCAAACCCTCGTCTCATGGCTCTCAAACATTGGTGTTGGTCTCTCCATTTTCTCCACAAACTCTCCATTGTAATGGGGCGAATGAGACCCTCCTTCCACACATAAATTCTAAGACTCCTCTAGCACTGACGTTGTAATTCTTGTCGGGTGGTGTTGTGGGCATAGCTATTATCCCCGTTTCCTAAATTCATGTGCAGGACATTCGACAGATTTTCCTCAGAATTTATGTTATCAGAGTGGAAGGCTCCATATGGAAATTTCCCAGGATTAGGAACCTTTGATAACTCCAAATCCCTCATCATATTTATCATATTTTTTTTGGGCAACCTCTCCATGGTTCCAAGTGCCATATGATAATTGGTAGCGAATACTAGCATAGTGGGTGACAGATATACACAGTACTTTGATCTGCTCTGCACAAGATGTGTGAATAAAATATAATGTGATCCTCAATTTATCAGACTAGGAAAACTTACAGCATTAGCTGTGGGAAACCTCTCCATGGTTCCAAATTCCATTGTGATTATTAGTAGCAAACACTAGTGTAGTGGGCGACAAATATACATATTACTCTAATTTACTATGCACTAGATGTGTGAAGAAAATATAATGCGATCCTCAATTTAATAGACTAGGAAAACTTATGGTATTGTTGTGAGTAATTCGAGCCATTGGATTTTAGTCACAATTTAAAAATACGAGAGCAATTACATGTAAAATAATAAAGGAGAAAAGATAAAGTTGTTGAGAAATTGACTAATGAATTAAGGAATTAATTTGAATTATTTATAAAAAAAAATATGATGTGACTACGATATATATACTCTTCAAGAGTAAGAACAAATTTAAATTAGACTAGAATTCCAAGAGTATGCACCCAATTATCTATAAATGATCTTTCCCTACTTGGAATGTAAGTCAACATTGGATTGGGAGACCCAAGCTTAAAAAAATATCTAATAATTGAGTGAATTGGAACTAGGTGGAGACAGGAATTAGTTTAAATTTATTAGTAGTTATCACATGTTAAAAAAAAAATTAAACATACTTAAACACCAAAATAGGTGTAAAAGTCAACTAACAAGGGAAAGAAAAAGAAAAATAGTGCCCAACTGCTAAAACGTGGGGAAGAGTTACACATTCACAATAGGAATGCCTATGCGTGAGGGAATTAATATTAATTGAGTACAATTAACCATGCCATCCCCAACCAATTTCATTCAATGTTACATGTCATCCTAGGTGGCACCCCTTAATAAAAATAGACCCACTAATAATATAAAACCTTGAAAATCGGAAATGTCCAAATCATATGGAATGTCTAGTACTAAATGAAAAGTGGTCATATGTGCTCCTAATATTGTATTGGAAGATGGTATAATAATGGCTAAAGTGCAATACCTCATAAGGTCCTAATGAACTACCAAGTGCAATGTTCCCCAACACCCCACTGAAGCTCAACTAGGAATTATGATAGTGAATAAGTCTCGATAATTCTTGGTCATGTTAGGTACTCATGCATAAAAACTATGTAAAAGATCAAAGTATACTAGAAAGTTTCAATTATGTTAGGTACTCATGAAACAACTTATGCAAGACACAATATGAGAAGAGTGAGGTAAACTGAGAAAACGCACTTGGAAGAAAACTATAAGGTACCTAACCCCCCAATTTCTTATTAGGGCTTCGGGGTGACTAAAATTGACCTCCTTCACCACCTTATGGTATTGGATTTATCTAAATTTCATCTTTCTTTAGTGACCACAATTTTTTTTTGTCAAATCAACATTGCCTTCTATTCATCAAGATATTTTCGACAATATAGAGTTGACTTTAATTCCTACCTATTCGCACAATTTTTCTCCCACTTGAATACTATCCTCAAAGGCCACATCAATATACTTATAGATCCATGTGGAAAAACCCATTCAGGTGTTACCATCACATTGGTCCATGCCATATCAGCTACAATAATGGCCTACCTAGGAAGCTTATTGTTCTATCAACTATAGCCCCCCAAGCAATACTTCACCATATTTTCCTAATCCATTTCCAATTAACCAATCCGGATATTGGCCATTACTTGAAAAAACTCATCCTTTCATTACCTGCCACTCTATCAACTGAGTCCCAAGCCTCTAGGACACACTACAATTCCATTTTTTATTCCTCCCAACACTTGATAACCTAATCTGATATTGGATTATCACTAGATGGAGACTCCACTTCTCATCATTCATAATTTTGTGTATTGGGCCCCTAGGCCACCAACCACTAAGCATAACTCATTGTTTCAATTCTGAAAATCTATCAATAGCTGATACCTGATATGCTGATAGGTCGATATCTAAAGATGTCAATAGGCCAATAGATTGACATGTCGATATATTGATAGCTTTCCATCAGGATACCATGGCCCTGAGAAATGTAAGGAAATCCCCAACTACCGATGTCTGATAGTCTTACATCCTGACATCCCTGTCACTAATACCTTTGGTGCCACCTAGTCACCATATTAACACCATTGTGCACTATGATCCAAAACGTCCCACCACATTGGCTACCACACCATTAAAAATCTAACCTTGTGCCACATCATCATGACTAGTTACCTTAGCGCATTAGCTACTAGCTAGCATGCCATATTACGAGGTCTAATATTCCAGAATGCCATGTCCTCTAGCCCATGTATGCACTTTGTTTGGCTTCATCAATACTGAGAAAAAATCCCAATGGTTGGGTCATGGTCTCCCAATAGAAAACACTTGATGAAGAATATTCAATCTCCATCTATCATCTATAAAAAATCACTCCCATCTAATAACATATAAGGTTCTATATACTGAGGTTTCCTTCAAATCTTGCATTTTTTCTCAGATGAAATTCTAATAAATGGAGAGTCAAAAGGGTGATAAGTGACCTTTCAATGCCCCAAAGTCGATACATTATCACCTAATACCATATCTTTCCTATCAGTATCATGACTTGTTGTAGAGATATGATGTCATAGAAAGATAATGGAAATGTCCCTAACATTCGATGGTTATCATTGGGATCTATTAGTATCAGGTTATTCTCATTCGCGTTTGTTATACCATGTCCTAATATCTGATACCAGATACTTTGGTAAACTATATGTCGGCCAATTGATACACTATGTTGGAGTTCGCTTGTAATAGAGGTATTCATTATGTCATTAGCACAATACTTGACATATGATATTATTTCGTTTGGTTCTTAATACATGTTTTGGATAGCTCTTGTTCATAGCCCCCTTATTGGACATATTACCAAGTATTGAGGCTAGGACCCCAAACACTGAATTTCCAAATAGTCCAAAAATCTAAAGGGGAACCAATATCTAAATTTCGCCAAGGAAAACAACCATATAGAATGGATTTCCTCAATTTGTCTCCAAATATGAAAGATGTTTTTAGAGGGCATGGGTCTACCAAAGTAACTTCTAAAACTACAAAGTTCCTTGTTATCTTTGAATGTATCCATAATCCTTAATATCACTACCATATTCTAGGCCTTTCCTTTAGTTTCTTTAGTATAATTTACCAACTCAAGAGTTTTTTAGTGAAATCTTTAATACTTTCCACCAGATGTTCTGAGAATACTCTTTCCCTTATGTATCATTTTCTGAGATCAAGGCTTATATTTTTGTCTCAAATTCCATATCATCCACAATACTCTTTCATCAGTTCAATAAAATTAGAGAATTGTAGGCCCCTTTATGAATTTACTATGAACATTATTAATAATTGTGACTAGTTGTCCATTAATGACATGCTTAAGTGAACCATTACATCCCTATTCATAGTCATAAAAAGAACATCATAAATTCACATTAAAGATTGATTAAAATGTATATGAATACTATACAACCATTGCATCCAACTCTATTATTCACATTATAAATAGACATCACATATGCCATAATATCCATTCAACATATTAGTGCATACATATACTCATTTCATCAATCATCATTTTTTTTTTATTAACATGGTTTACATTCCAAAGTTTAATTCCACAAAGGTACTTATGTAATGAATATTTTGTGTTGTCTAAAACTCATGAAGGGTGAGCCGTGTTCTACCTCACCATAATCTTAGCTACACTATATTCATTCTTGCATCTGGCCACCCCTATGCTAAACCTTGAAGCCATGGAGGAATTTTTCACTCAACATTATAGGGCAGGGTCAGGAAGGTCATTCCCCTTCATGAAGTTAACTCATTAGTTCCATTAAAGTCTTTTTAAACCTAGAGTATGCCTAATCCTTATGGGTGGTGTCTCAACTACAATACATAACCAGAAACCATAAAAGGGAAAATATGTTATAGGATATCAATGGTGTAGGTATGAAGGCCTATCCTTCATCCATATAGAATTTAATATCATATATTTCATACCATTGATCCAAGCATGCTTCTCATCAAAAGTGTGGCCACAATGGACCCACACAACACAAAGACAAGCATTCTCAATGCTTCCTTTCTACACTACTCATGTGTGGTTTCAATAAGATTTCTAAAATGATGGACATTCTAGGAGTGCACACATCAAAGGGATTCTTTCACTCATTGAATATTCCTTTGATGCTTCACTGAATACTTTTATGCATATGTTTTAGCTGCTACAACAACCCTCCAAAATTTTGAATTCATATATTTTTTGGAGCCCTTATTGACAATATTCTTGATATGCCTAAGTGGTCAAGGTCACTCTAAACTTGATTGAAATCCCCTCAGTGTTTGAATTTATTCGAGTTTTTTTTTAAATCCCTAAGTGTAAACACACTTTTCACTCACAAGCTTCATGCTCTTCCCCTTTGTAGTTCACCTTTGTTTGGAAATCTAGTTCACCTCTCAAAACCAACACCAATCATGATCAATGCAAGCACATCTCTAAACATTATTCAACCCCCCTTGTTGCAAGACTATGTGTTGGGTGCACTTCAAAAGTCCAACGAGCTCAACATATGATCTATTTATCAATATAAGCCCTCCCCAATAGTTCTTTTATAGTTTGTTTTGTTGCTTGGAGGTTCAGACACTTTCTGAGTATATACAAAGGCTTCCATTTGTGATTGTAGTACATGATCCTTATGGGTAAGGTCTCCTTTTTTGCACTAAAAAAATTCACTTACGACTTGGTCATATCAATCCCTTGTTTTTTTCATATGCTCTGATTTGTGTACCTTGAATTTTCGCTTTCCTTGAATTGTTGAATGCATATATTTGTGTGTGTGTGTGTCATTTGTTGAATTTTCATTTTGATTGATTTTCTATGTGCTTGCATTTTTTGTGTCTATACTTAGTTAAATATTTGCATTCATGGTTTACCTGTCCATCTCTTGCTATTAGAAACAAGACTCCCTATGAAATGTGGTATGGACACATTCCTTCGATGAGGCATCTCATGGTTTTTGGTTCCTCCTGTTATGCCTTCATACCTAAGGAACAGATAAAAAAATCAGTGCAAGGAGTCACAAATGTATATTCTTTGGGTACTTATACCTCCAAAGAATACCATCTCTATGATGAACTGAATAATAATTTTATAATATATGGAGATGTGATCTTTCTTGAGTCTTCCAAGATTGATAATGTTGTTAAGTGGAAGCTTAATCATTTGGACAGATTTGAGCATGCAAACTATTTTCAAGAGTTTTATAGTTATATTCCACATATCCTTCTCTTACCTCTATACTTTCTATGAAGAGCCTTGAAGAAATTAGGTTGAAGGAAATTCTTTCCCCTGATTTTTTAGGAAAGAGCTAAGAGACTACTCGCGGTAGGTAGTAAAATCTGACAAGCAGTGAGGGTACATGCAAGATATAAAGAAAGGATTAATGCAAAGGAGTAATGAAAAGGAGTGCATTGGCTATATACATATCATCAAACATCTTTCATCCCACTTAGGATGCCTTGCATCATGCTTGGTTAATCATAAGATCATGTTGGTCAGAACCTCCGTAGCTTAAATAAACAAGTGGTATTTCTCTTCATCTTCTAGGCTATGTAATAAACAAGTGAAAGGGAGCAAGACACATAGAGGAAACACATGGAATGAATTTTAGTTCTTGCAACCATGCATGTCATTGAAGATAGAATGATACGATAATGATAAGAAAAATTTTAAGCTACAGTAAGAGGTGTATTTCAAAATATGTGCTTTTTTTCCATACCTAGCCTCCAAAGGGTTATGCATCAGATGGATTTTTCATGCGGTCTTGATATTTTATCATACCTTGGGTTCCTTGGTCTGCTTATTTTTCTCCTCATCTTCTTGGGAGTCATCTATCATGTCATCTTTCTTCGTGGCCCCTGAGAGACATAATTGTGTAGTTTAAGTGAGCAATAACCGTTGTGGAATGAGGCCCTGGGAGGACACATCTACGCAATTTCAAGATGCAAGGCAGACTAGGTAGTGAAGGGAAAATACTGCACTGTTTCTAGAGACATTGGGTTTTGGTTGAGGGAAGCACATTGGAGGAAACTACTGCACAGTTTTGAATGCTAATGGAGGTTGGGATTTCTACACATTGAATAGTTCCAATAGGCAAGAGAAAAGCTTGAGGGTTGCATATGTGAAGTGCTTAGTTTAGTAAAGTTGGATGAGGCTAGGTTGATAAGGAAACTGCGAAATTTGGCTAAGTGTGGGATTAGTGGAACTGATGTGAACAATGATAAAACTTGGCTACAATCACACACTTGAAAAGTTAGTGATACAACATAGACCATCCAAGAACATATAAAACATACTTCACTTAATACAACAACCTTTGTGGCAGCTTACGGCAAGTGTGGCTCTGATGATAGACTTTGGGAGGATAAAAGCAACACTTGTGTTAAAGTGTGTGAAATGAGTGTGAAACATGTCTATGTGGTGAGGGAAACCCATGCTCATAAATATTTCCCCTTGAAACAAAATAAACCTTCCTTTGCATGATAAGTGATAACACCCATGCCAAAGATGACACATTCTATGTAAAGATAAAATCATGAATGACTGTCAAGATTGAAAAGGGAAGCTTGAGATCATCAACTTACCAATAAGTGATTAAGAAATGATCGATCACAATATCCATAACAAGATTTGAAATTTAAGTGTAGGCCAAAATTTTGGAGGGTGTTACAGCCGCTACAATAGAGCCTTCACCTTGTTGCTAGCTTCTTTCTCATCCATTGCTTGAATTCTATGAACTTGGAGATTGTCTCATCTTTCTTCCACATGAAGAAGATCCAACACTTCTATGAGAAGTCATCAATAGAAATGACAAAATATTTGTGTCTCATAGTGTAGGTTGTCGAGAAAGGTCCATAAACACCATAGTGGATCCTTTCTAGGACTACATGTTCGTCGTTGTCCTGATCATGAAATGTGGATTTTATGTACTTCTGCAACATACATCCTTTGCATACATTCTACTACTTAAGTGTTCCTTTAGGGAGGCCAATGGTTATTTGTTGTATAATAATCAAGGTACCATTGTGCAAATGACCAAGTATTTTGTGCCAAAGTTCATTGACATCGTGACTTGCACTTTCTCCACCTCAGTGCTTAATTCAACACAGTCTTCCACATCTAGCTTATATAGGTTCTTCACACGAACCCCAATCTGCTTCACCTATCTCATGGTTATGTGTCTTAGGAATGTTTTTCCTTTGTTGAATATCACTTCACAACCATGGTAAATCAACCACTTGGTGAATGCTAGTAGATCGACCCCTAATCCTTTACCTTTACCATTTTTTACTAGTGCCTCATATTGAAAATTTGAAGATAAAATATTTCTTTTCTCTTAAAAAATCGTCTTAAAATCCCCCTCCGTGTAGCAGTGCTCAATGCATCGATAGACAAGTTGTCTCTAATCATATCAGCATATATGAAGGGGACAAAAGATGGACAGATGTCCAAGAATTCTTGTTAGTAAAAGTTATCACATTCTTCTTCATCGACTACTGCCACAAAACAAAGAGCCCAACAAATCGTTGTCTTTATATAAAATAATGTGAATGATAAGTAAAATAAAAACCTCGATATAGGCGCAAGACACTAGTGGCCCGCAAGTTGGGAACTTAGGGAGTCAATTTTGCAGTTGTGAAATAATATTGTCTTCAATTGATATGTTATATAATATTGTCTTAAATTGATATATTTGTGTCTTAATTGTTAATTGTATTAAATAGATTTCTTCTAAAGTGCCCATTATCTTAAGTTTTGTCTTAAAATATTTTTGTGTCAATATTTTTTTGTCTTAAATATAAAATTTTGTCTTAAAATATTTTTTTGTTAAATATAAAGTTTTGCCTTTAAAAATTTCTCTCAAACTATGTTTGCCTTCAATATAATTTTTTGTCTTCAAATGTTTTCGTCTTAAATTATTTTTGTCTTAAATATAAAGTTTTGTCTTAAACTATTTTTGTCTTAAATAGAAAGTTTTGTCTTAAACTATTTTTGTCTGAAATAGAAAGTTTTATCTTGAAATATTTTTGTCTCAATCAATTTTTGTTTTAAAGTTTATATTTAAGAAAATTCAATTAATATTTAATTTTAATGTAAAATAACTAAAAAAATTGATTTAAAAAAAATATATATATTTCTGCTGCCTTAAAGAAAATATCTTTAAAAATGACCTTAGTGTAATAGTGTTATTTGAAGTAACCGATGCAGGTATTTCCATTTGAAGATTTCAACTGAAATAATATGGTAATTCTCATGGTATGGTGTTGTTGCAATGCCCAGAAAATGTGTTATTTGGTTACCCATTGGGATGGAGTGAAGGGCTATGAAAGCAGGAAAGAATAACGATGATTATTAATGTTACTTTTGGTGAAAGACGATAAGGTATGGGATGGTTATTACTTCATTAAAATCTAGATTTTGGAATATTATGGAATATTATGATAAGGTATGGGATGGTTATTACTTAATTAAAGTGTAGATTTTGGAATATTATGAAAATTACTAGAAGAAAGAAAATTATTTTATTTTTATTTATTGATTTTAATATTTAAATATTTCTAAATTATTTTTATTTATTGATTTTAATATTTGAATATTTTTAAATTTGTAATTAAATAAAATTTAAATAGATGATAGGGTAAGTGTGATGGTTATTATTTAGATTGTACAACGATAATTATTTAGTTGTTGTGAAGCTAAATTATCTGTTGACTAATAATTTACCTCTCCAACTTCATTCCTGCGATTATCAAATTTGGTGATAAGTTCACGTGCAAATACTATCTCCCGTTGAAATTTATTTTTTATTTTATTCTTTATTATAAGTATTTGGTATTTTTCTAAATTCTCAGTGCTCTATGAGAGTTTCTGGTAACCTTCTATGCCTTTATAGATATCTAGTAATATCTATATAAAGAGATCTATATAAAGTGATATCTATATAAAGAGATCTATACAATGGTTTCAGTTGATTTGCGTATTTTTATGAAGTGAGATCTATACAATGGTTTCACTTTATATAACTTAAGCATGAAGTCTGATCGTCTCTTTATATAACTTAACGATGAAGCCTGGTCTCGAAAATGTTGATAGATATACACAAAAATGAATTTGATTACATTTTAATGATATTAAAGTATTTCCTCTCCATCAATACACAACAACGCAATACTACATTTTCGTTTTTTTGCTTAAGCCACTATTATACCAAAGCCATTTCTAAGACATATTTTTAAAATAATATTTTTTTGTGTTAAAAAATAATTTTTTATTTGAGTTATTTTACATTAAGATTTAATATTATTGAATTGTTTTAAATATAAATTTTAAGACAAAAACAATATGAGACCAAAAATTATAAGACAAATATATTTTAAGACAAATTTATATTTGAAGGCAAAAGTTTATTTAATTATTTTACATTAAATATAATATCAATTGAATTATCTAAAATATAAATTTTAAAACAAAACAGTTGTGACGCAAAAATATTTTAAGGCAAACTTTATATTTAAGACAAAAATAGTTTAAGACAAAAGCAGTTTGAGACAAAAATATTTTAAGACAAAAATAATTTAAGACGAAAGTATTTTGAGACAAAACTTTATATTTAAGTTAAAAGTAGTTTGAGACAAACATTTAAAGACAAAACCTTATATTTAAGACAAAAACAATTTAAGGCAAAATTATTTTAAGACAAAACTTTATATTCAAGACAAAAAATAATTTAAGACAAAAGCAATTTGAGACAAAAATATTTTAAGAACAAACCTTATATTTAAGACAAAAATATAGTAAGACAAAAATATTTTGAGACAAAACTTTATATTTAAGACAAAAGTAGTTTGAGACAGATATTTAAAGATAAAACTTTATATTTAAGACTAAAACAATTTAAGACAAAAATATTTTGAGACAACTTTATATTTAAGACGAAAAAGGTTTGAGACAAAATATTTTACGACAAAACTTTATATTTAAGATAATGACCATTTTAGATGAAACTTATTTAACACAATTAAAACATATCAATTTAAGGCAATATTATCTAACAACTGCAAAATTGACTCTGACAGTGCACCCCAAGTCCACCTGCTTACAGGCAACTATTGCCTTGTGCCTATATCGATTTCGTTATTTTACTTACCATTCACCTATCTTATATAAAGACAACGCTTTTTTTGGCTCTTTGTTTTGTGGGGTTAGTCGACTAAGAAGAACGTGACAAATTTTGCTGACAATATTTCTCGCACATCAATTCCTCTTCTGTCCCTTTCATCTTTGCTGATACAATTAGAGACAACTTGTCTATCGTTGCATTCAACACTGCTACACGAAGAGGGATTTCAAGACAAATTTTTTAGAGAAAAGAAATATTTTGTCTTCAAACATTCAATACGAGACGCTAGTAAAAAAAGGTAAAGGTAAAGGATTAGGGGTCTGTCTACTAGCATTCACCAAGTGGTTGGTTTACCATGGTTTTGAAGTGATATTCAACAAAGGAAAAGTGTTCTTGAGACACATAGCCACGGGACAAGTGAAGTAGATCGGGGTTTGTGTGAAGAACCTATATAAGCTAGATGCGGAAGACTGTGTTGCATTAAGCACTAAGGCAAAGAATGTGCAGGTCGTAATGTGGATGAAATTTGGCACAAAATACTTGGTCATTTGCATCATGCTACTGTTACCAGGAAAACTAGTGTCCATTCAGAGCTCTTAGTCCCACTAAGATGGGTATCTATCTTAGAAACAAAAAAACTAAAGTCACTTGTGTTTTCCTTTATGAGAAATAGATGAGAGAGAAGCAGAGAGTACCAACCTTAGTCTTTCACTTGGCTCCTTGCTCGTTTCCTCTCCCCTTTGACAGAACTTTGCCACTATTCCTTACTTGTCTCGCTTCAAAGAACACCTGTAGAGTCAAAACAGCATAATACCATCAAAGCATAGAGATATATAACCATAAACAATATATGATCAGATATATATTAACCATACAAATGCGTATATCAATACAAGATTCAGAGATATACAAGAATATGGAGGAAAACTCAAATAGCTTTATTGATAGAAGTACTAGAAGAGAGAATTACAACCCATTGATCTCACCCAGTGCCATCCTCCCAGCATGAAAGCCCTCTTCACCTCATGAAAAGCTAGATCACCCAACACTATGATGTTCCACAAAGAAACCAACATCACTTCCTCACAGGATATAAAATTCCAGCCCCTGGATCTCTAGGATGAGGGATCCATATATAGATATTTGCAGGTGGGTGAGTCAGCGTCTGGATTTTTTATTAGTGTCATTTCTTTGATATTTCTTGGTTCCACTTGGAGATTTCATGATCTCTTACTCATCCCTGGGTGAATTCAAAGAGGCAAGTGTCGAATTGGCAGTTTCTAAAAGATTCTCTGGGTTTACACCTAGCCAACTGCCTCTGACATTTGTCTGCTCTCACTCATCACAACCTACGGAAAGGCTTTTCAGTACGCATCACACTTTCTGCATGTAGTAGGTGAGATGATCGCACCCTTAGCACTGAGCAGTCTGTATGGTCCAGTTTTGACCAGTTCTGAGTAGTTTTTCAGGGAGAACTTTTGGGAGATGATGTAATCAGTTGACCTTGTTCCTTAAGGGTGTGTAATAACACTTTTAGGGGCTTAGAAGCCCTTGGTTTATAGACATATGAGATTGGGTTTGCAGTGTCCAAATATGTCTATAATAGTTTCCCCCTAAAGCATGAGGTCGTAAATTTTCTGATGTCGGGTGAAATGCTTTATCATGAGGATATGAGGATTTTCAAACTAGAAGGTGACCTGTAATAAGATATAATACAATACATTATCTTCATAATATTTTCATGATCTAGTTGAGGTGGGCATTCCCATGCTTAGCTTTATAAATTCATTTTCATGTACATTGGACAGACAACCGTCTGTATGGCAGACTGATGATTCTGGTAGAGCCATCATCTATTAGCTTGGATGATTATCTATGCAGCTATTATGTACATTTGATGTCTTTATTTTCTTGAATATATCACAGCCCGGATAATTGAATCTAGATCCGGGGTCTTCAAACTCATTCATTCTTCGCCGAAAGTACAAGTCAATCCATGTGAAAGGATGTTCTGACGTCGAACATGGAAAGACATCACCTGATTACTAGCCAATGATGTAAGTTGTTAACAAGCGCGAGAGGAATTGTCGATAATGATGATGACCCTTAAGGTACGACAGTACAATTCACAGGATGTGAATACATGAGTCGATGTTGAACCACGCAAAATCTCCCAGTCGAAGGCCATTGATGTAAACCTGTTGCCGGAAGTGAGAAAATTCCCATTGAGGCATGCAAGCTTCAAAGTACTGAAAGGGTTCTTCGTAAGTCAACTTCTTGGATAATGCGTTGATGTGGACAAGAAGTGACCCGTTGTAGGAGGGCCTTAATGAATCCCACATCTACAACACGAAACAGAGAAAATGATTTTATGGAGGTGAAAACGATCTGATGATATAAGGTTCAGGGTGGCGGTCATGAAAGAATGAAGTGTGAAGGTATTGCAGCGGATGAGATGTAAGCTGGGTTGGTGAATTCTATGAATGACTTCTCTTGAACATATTGGCGACACTGAAATGGATTGGTAGCGTTAACCCCAAAAATGAATGGTACGGAGGACCAATGGTGATATGACCGATGAACGGAATAACCCAACCCGACTCAATCATGGTGATTGAGTGAAAGTGTCATGTTCAAGAGGGACCTACTACCAATAAAGTTTCTTCAAGTTTTCTTCCCAATTTTTCCCCAGTCATTTCAGACCAGTACCTCTTTATTTTTGTCAAGCTTGAGGAGGATAACATATGCTTGTTCGATAAGATGCCCTTCAGGCAAACCTGTTGCTATGTTTTAATGAGCCTAGCGACAGTGAAACTCAGTCTTGTCTGCATGGACAAGTTTGTCGCTATTGTTTTAATGAGTTTAACGAAAAAGATAACTCGGTCCAAAAGGATTAAAATTTAGAGGAGCGATGAAACTTCCAATCACTTTAACGAGCTATAGAGGCCCATTGCTCGACAATCATTTCATATATTATGAGTTAGATGAAAAGAGCTTAAAGGAGACTCATTTTTTGAGGAATGAGTGGTGTTTTCGGATAGCAACTGGTTCCAAGTAAGGTTTGGAACTTTTCAATCACGACAGTGTAAAGAAGATGGCTAATAGAATCACTTGTCACAACTGTTCCTCAAAAGGGGTAAACAATCAAATGGAGACGTATAATTGGCTAAAAAATAGTGGAGGTGATAGTAAGAACATGATCGAGGCTCGAAAGCTGATGATTATGTGATCGCAACCGTTATTTACCGAAGGATGGGTTCATTTTTTAATGAGCTTAAACTTTGGGGGAACATTTGCTCATTGCTAGGTTTATTTTTTAATGAGCTTGAACTTCGCGTAAAACTGCTTGTGCCAGTTGTATAATAAGGATGTATCATTGATAGGTTCATTTTTTAGGGAGCTTGCCCCATTCGAAGCTTTGCTCCGGAGCCTTTCGTTATGCAAGCTAGGAATGACCAACCTACGAGTTTAAAGGGTTAAGAACCTACAAACTAAGAAAATAAATGGTTTCTTTTCACTTGCATGCAACAAAATTTGCATGCCCCCAGGTATAGAGAAGTAGAGTTTCCAGGTTACCATACAAAAGTTCTTGCATTAGCAAGATGGTTCCACTTGTGTAGCAGAAAAAAACACTTCCTTGGCTTTATCCATCGAAATGGACGAAGGTGATTTTAGTTCCAATCACCTAACCTTTGACAAGGGAATCCTATTCTAGTCTAATCCCATTTTCCTAAACGGACGTGTGTGTTAGACTAGTCATATATCCTCCGTGGAAACCTACCCTATACCTAAAGTTTTCCTATCGAAGCAGACCAGGGTGTATGCCCCCTGGGTTTAGCCACATTCACCGAATCACTTGCGTTCATCAGGTGGATTGACTGGAGATTGATGAGACATTCCTTGTGTAAAAAGGCCAGTTAGGGAGGGCACTTTACTATTAGCTATGTTCGAACTCGGGAATGAAAGCTGGTGTACAAGCTGGACCACTCTACCTTCATGCAAAAAACACATCACTCGAAACAATGAGGAAACAATAGCTCCCATGCTATAAAATGTAGTCACGCCCAAGGAGTAGATTGTAATATAAATGTCCTTGGACTACCATTACATTTAGATAAATGGTTTTCCTTCTCAAAGTTATAGGCAAACTTGGAAGGATCCCTAATAATCGACTGGTTCCTTTGTTGAAGCCTATCAGATTGCGAATCTCAGGCAGATGTGATGGCGAACCAAGCACTTTCCAAGCAGTTGAGGAAAGAATACTCATACAAGCCCCTTCATCTATGATAGTACCAACCATGACCATTCTGTAAGCTTGTACTATGATTCAAAATGGTACAATAGAAGGTAGACAGGGTCTGCCTAGTAGATTCCAATCGAAGGAAACAACTAGATTGCTTGGAGGAGGGACCAAATAAACGGTCGGGTAAATCTCTAGTGAGCTTCCTTCTTGCAATAAAGGAATGGATATATTGCACCCATGTCCATTAGATTCTGTGTTGACAAAAAGAATTTGAACCCTTTAGTTCTCATTCTCTTTCATGACTATATCATCAGAAGGTAGACCTTCTAAAGACAAGACTGGGTCGACTGATATCTCGACCTGTTGACTTTGGTCCCATGTGGACTCAAAGGGTTTATCTTCAATGATAGATGCTTCGACTGACCACAAAGTTGTGTCAGTCAAATTTTCAACTAGTGATGGACTCGGCAAGGGTTTCTTGTATCCACGAGGAAGCTGTAGTGGTGAAGCAAGACGGTTATCTAGGACTCTTTCAGCTTCGCCTAGGAAGGGACAATGGTGAAAGGCATGATCACCTTCACACAGTCTACAAGGAATTTTAGATCTTCCTTTTTGTCCATTGACTTCGCTTTCACTAGTTGACGATGTACTTTCAACATGATCATTAGAGGTTGAGGGCACCAGATTGTGCAAGCAAGGAGACCATTCCTTTAAGATCTGTGGGATGTAAGGAAAATCTCGATGATAGTGGTCTCCTTTGCAAATGACACATGGAGATTTAGGTTTGGATGGTGCAATGTGTGGATTTTCACCAGATGATGCATGGTTGCCCACTTTTGTCATTGGTTTCTTATTCTTCTCAGTTACTTGGTTTTTAGTTTTACTAGCTTCGCCAAGTGAAGAGGAAGAAGGAGAGGGAGAAACAAACGAATTAGAAGGTTGGGGGGTAACTCTGGTATCATCTGGTCGCTGATTTGATTGCTCAAGAATCATGGTGTTTTGAACGCCAGAAGTCGAGAAAAGCCATACTGGCAAGCCAATTGTCAGTCCTGGAAGGGACAATGTGGCCATATGAGGTGCACCAACATCTCCCCAAGAGGAGAAGGGACTAGGATTCCCCACAAGGGAAAGCCTTGATTGGTGGACTCCATTTTCTCAACCTAAGACAACGAGAGAAAAATTATGTTATTCCGATTAAAATAAATTTTATGATGCTTCGACACAACTTGCTTTTTCAATTTTTAAGAGTCGAGACAAAACTAAAGATGACTCTAGTTGCCTTTGATTTTTAATGAGCTTGAAGTGGCAAGTGCTCAGATGGACCTTTTCTTTTAAGGAGTCTGAAAAGGAATGAAAGTGACTACTCTGGAAATCTAGACAGAGGGATTACCAAACCAATCACAAAACTATAAAATACTTTTTAAGGTACGGCAGTCAATCTTCCCGAATGTTGTGTTCAGTGCATTGCGATCGATAGGGCAGTAGACATGGCTTCTTAAGGATAAAGGATATAGCCTATTGTGGTTTCCCAATATATACTTGAAGGTACGTGGGAGCACAAGTCCATATTGGAACTTTTCATATCAAAGAGGAGGAATCACCCAACCTACGATGAAAATGATAGTTGCCAGGCTTTACGATGCCAGAATACGTCTCTAGCCTAGACTTCTAGATGTTGTATGTTAGGTTCCAAAGAATATTTATTTTCATTGAAATTTATTTTATAGTTGGTCTTTCTTAAGAAGTTTTCCTTTGAGGTTCACCGCGTGATGTAGATATACAATTCCTAAATATGTAATCTAAGATGACAAGCAATTATTTATTTTCTTTTTGCAATGAAAATCCTAGCTACTAAGGAAAGAGAAGCAAGATTCTTTCAACATAGAGCAGAGAGCACACACTAAGATGCACTGTCCTAAATCAATTTCCACAAGCAATCTAAATGGAAATGCACATGCATGTATTTGTTTTCTGCTTTCTTAATGTGTGAATGAAAAAAAGAATGCTAAGTATAGATCTGAACTATTTTTCTTTCAAAGCGACAGTACTAACAATTTTCTTTTCAAAAAATGAAAGGAAGACTAAGACAACACTTTGCGATTTTGAATTTGAAAATTGCTTTCCACAATTGAAATACTATTAATTAAATCAAATACAATAGCAAAAGTGTAATCAACTATCAAAAAGAGGAAGATTATTTTCTTTGACTTAAAACAAAACTTGCGACACTTTCAAATCAAAAGACGACAATTCGATTAAGCTATTGTTTGCAAAGGATAACTGTAAATGACGAAAAATACATAAAAACATTCACAATTCTTTATACAATGGAGGCTGAATAATGCAAAGGAAGGGAGTTTCAACAGTGGTATATTGATCACAGACAGTAAAACTACTGAATAAAGCTAAAAACAATGAAGATAAAACCAAAATCTGGAGGCAGAAACAGTCTTACCTAATCATCGCACCTACAACACAGGGAAATAGGGATGCACACGGGAGGTGCAATGAATCCAAACTGTCAATGAGAGGCAGTGTGATGGTCCAGGGATGAGACTGGGCTTGGTTTTTGCTCACAATTTGCAGCCTAGTTCAGGGATTTAGGTTGAGATAATGATAGTCAGTAAACACAAAGCATAGGGGGTGATCTAATGAGGTTACTTGAGCTACCACCAGGGCACTTTTCAAGTTAGATGTTTAGTTCATAAACTAACCCAGAGATTGACTGAAGCAACATTGATCTACTTTGCAGTTGCATAGAAATAGTAGTTCGAAGGCTAGTTGGCTTAACTTCAGGCTTTTTCTGTAGTTTACAAAGCAAACAAATAGAAACAAGCAAACAAGCTATTCACTCCCCAGTGTACTTGCCATTTTGTTACTGAGAAAACTAGTGCCCTTTCAAAGTTGCTAGTCCCAATAAGACGGGTAGTTATCTTAGAAACAAACAAACTAAAGTCACTTGTGTTTTCCTTTATGAAAAATAGATGAGAGAGAAGCAGAGAGTACCAACCTTAGTCTTTCGCTTGGCTCCTTGCTTGTTTCTTCTCCTCTTTGACAGAACTTTTCCAATCTTCCTTACTTGTCCTGCTTCAAAGAACACCTGTAGAGTCAATGCAACATAATACCATCAAAGCATAGATATCCATAACCATAAACAATATAGGATCAGATATATATTAACTATACAAATGCATATATCAATACAAGATTCATAGATATACAAGAATATGGAGGAAAACTCAAATAGCTTTATTGATAGAAGTAGTAGAAGAGAGGATTACAACCCATTGATCTGACCCAGTGGCATCCTCCCGGCATGAAAGCCCTCTTCACCTCATGAAAAGCTAGATCTCCCAACGCGATGATTTTCCACATAGAAACCAAGAACACTTCCATACAAGATACAAAATTCCAGCCCCTGGATCTCTAGGATGAGGGATCCATATATATATATATATATATATATATTTGCAGGTGGGTGATTTAGCTTCTGGGTTTTTGATTAGTGGCATTTCTCTGATAGTTCTTGGTTCCACTTGGAGATTTCATGATCTCTTACTCATCCCTGGGTGAATTTATAGAGGCAAGTGTCAAATGGGCAGTTTCTAAAAGATTCTCTGGGTTTCCACCTAGCCAACTACCTCTGCCATTTGTCTGCTCTTGCTCATCACACCCTATAGAAGGGCTTTTCAGTATGCATCGCACTTTTTACATGTAGTAAGTGAGATGCATCGCACCCTTAGCACTGAGCAATCTGTATGGTCTAGTTTTGACCAGTTCTGAGTAGTTTTTCAGGGAGAACTTTTGGGAGATGATGTAATCAGTTGACCTTTTTCCTTTATGGTGTGTAACAAAACTTTTAGGGGCTTAGAAGCCCTTGGTTTATGGACATATGAGATTGGGGTTGCAGTGCCCAAATATGTCTATAACAGGTACCTTGAATATTATACAACAAATAATCACTAACCTCCCTAAAGGAGCACTTAAGCAGTGCGATGTATGCAAAGGATGTATGTTGTGAAAGTACATAAAATCCACATTCCATGATTGGGACAACAAAGAAAATGTTGTCCTAGAAAGGATCCACTATGATGTTTATCGACCTTTCTCGACAAATTACACTCTCAGAAACAAATATTTTATTATTTCTATTGATGACTTCTCATGGAAGTGTTGGATCTTCATGTGGAAGAAATATGAGACATTCTCCAAGTTCGTAGAATTGAAGAAACTGGTTGAAAAGGAATCTAGAAACAAGTTGAAGGCTCTGTTATAGCGGCTACAACACCCTCCAAAATTTTGGCTTGCACTTAAATTTCAGATCCTACTATAGATGTTGTGATCGATCATTCCTTAAGAACTTATTGGTAAGTTGATGATCTCAATCTCCCTTTTCAATCTTAAGATTTATTCATGCTTTTATCTTTACATAGAATGTGTCATATTTGGGCATGGGGGTTATCGCTTGTCATCCAAAGGGAGGTTTGTTTTGTTTTCAGGGGAAATATTTATGAGAATTGGTTTTCCTCACCACATAGACACGTTCCACACTCATTTCACACACTCTAACACAAGTGTTACCTTTATCCTCCCAAATTCTATCATCAGAGTCGCACTTGTCGTAAGCTGCCGCAAAGGTTGTTGCAATAAGTGATGTGTTATATGTTTTGGATGGTCTATGTTGTATCGCTAAGTTTTCAAGTGTGTGATCATAGTCAAGTTTTATCATTTTTCACATCAGTTCCACTAATCCCACACTTAGCCAAATCTCAGAGTTTCCTTATCAACCTAGCCTCATCCAACTTTCCTGAACTGAGCACTTCACATATGTAACCCTCAAGCTTTTCTCTTGCCTATTGGAACTGTTCAATGTGCAGAAATCCCAACCTCTCTTAGCATTCAAAATTGCGTAGTGGTTTCCTCCAATATCCTTCCCTCAACCGAAACCCGATGTCTCCAGAAACTGCAGTTTTGTCCCTTGACTACCCACTCTGCCTTGCACCTTGAAATTACATAGATATGTCCCCCTAGGGCCTCATCCCATAGCAGTACCTTTAACCCAGTTAAAACTATGTAAATGTGTTCTCCGAGGGCCTCATCCCGCAACAATTACTGCTCACTTAAACTACACAATTATGTCTCTAAGGGGCCACGAAAAAATATGACATGATAGATGATTCTCAAGGAGCTGAGGAGAAAGATAATAAGACCAACGAGCCCAAAGGTATGATAAAATATCAGGACCGCATCAAGACTCCATCTAATGCATAACCTTTTGGAGGCTAGGTATGGAAAACAAAGCACATCTTTTGAAATACACCTCTTACTATAGCTTAAAAGTTTTCTTATCATTTTGTCTTCAATGACATGCATGATTGCAAGAACTGAAAGTAATTCCATGTGTTTCCTCTATTTTTCTTTATCCCTTTCAGTTGTTTATTACATAGCTTAGAAGATGAAGAGAAATACCACTTGTTTATTTAAGCTACAGAGGTTGTGATCAACATGATCTTATGACTAACCAGGCACGATGCAAGGCATCCTAAGTGGAACTAAATATGTTTGATGATATGTATATAGTTGTTACACTCCTTTTCATTACTCATTTTCATTAATACTTGCTTTGTATCTTTCATGTTCCCTCACTGCTTGTCAGATTTGGCTACATGTTGGCAGTAGTCTCTTAGCTCTTTCCTGACAAAGGAGGGGAAGAAATTTCGTTCAACTTGATTTATTCAATGATATTCATAGAAGGTATAGAGCTAAGAGAAGGAGATTTGGAATATCACTATCAAACTCTTTAAAATATTTTTCATACTCAAATTTATCCAAACAATTAAGCTACCACTCAACAACATTGTTAATCTTGGAAGACTCAAGAAAGATCACATCTCTAGATATTATAAAATTCTTAGTCACTTCATCATAGAGATGGTATGATTTGGAGGTATGAGTACCCAAAGAATATACATTTGTGACTCCTTTCACTGATTTTTTTATCTATTCCTTGGGTATGAAGGCATAACAGGAGGAACGAAAAACCCTGAGATGCCTCACCGAATGAATGTGTCCATACCACATTTCATAGTGAGTCTTGTTTCTAATAGCAAGAGATGGACATGTAAACCATGAATGCAAATCTTTAACTAAGTATAGACACAAAAAATGCAAGAACATAGCAAACCAATCAAAATGAAAATTCAACAAATGACACACACACAGATAGAAATATATGCATTCAACTATTCAAGGAAGGTGAAAATTCAAGGTACATGAATAGGCGCATATGAAAAAACAAGGGACTGATATGACAAAGTCATAAGTGCATTTTTTTAGTACAAAATAGGACACCTTACCCATAAGGAGCATGAAGTGCAATCACAAATAGAAGCCTTGATATATACTCAAAAAGTGTGTGAACC
Organism: Pinus taeda; assembly: GCA_000404065.3. Classification (NCBI taxonomy): domain Eukaryota; kingdom Viridiplantae; phylum Streptophyta; class Pinopsida; order Pinales; family Pinaceae; genus Pinus; species Pinus taeda. Next base: position 237,953 of record APFE031329895.1, on the reverse strand, counting down.
TCCATGCAACAAAACAAAATTTAAAATGAACTGTTGGGGAGGGCTTATATTTATAACTAGATCATGTGTGAGCTCTTTGGGCTTTTCAAGTGCACTCAACACATATTCTTGTAACAAGGGGGTCGACTAATGTTTAGAGATGTGCTTGCACTAATCATGATTGGCGTTGGTTTTGAGAAGTGAACTAGATTTCCAAACAAAGGTGCACTATAAAGGGAAAGAGCACGTAGCTTGTGAGTAAAAGTTTGTTTACACTTAGGGATTTTAAAATAAAACTTGAATGAATTCAAACACTGAGGGTATTTCAATCAAGTTTAGAGTGACCTTAACCACTAAGTCATATCAAGAGTATTATCAATAAGGGCTCCAAAAATTATATGAATTCAAAATTTTGGAGGGTAGTTGTAGTAACTAAAACATATGCATAAAAGCATTCACTAAAGCATCAAAGGAATACTCAATGAGTGAAAGAATCCCTTTGAGTTGTGCATTCCTAGAATGTCCATGTTTTTAGAAATCTTATTGAAACCACACATGAGAAGTGTAGAAAGGAAGAATTGAGAATGCCTCTCTTTGTATTTTGTGGGTCCATTGTGGCCACTCTTTCGATGAGGGCCATGCTTGGATGAATGGTATGAAATATATGATATTAAATTCTATATGGATGAAGGATATTGGCCTTCATACCTACACCATTGATATCCTATAAGATAGTTTTCCTTTTATGGTTGCTTGTTATGTATCATAGTTGAGACATCACCCATAATGATTGGGAATAATCTACGTTTAACAAGACTTTAATGGAACTAATGAGTTAACTTCATGAAGGGGAATGACCTTCCTAACCCTGCCCTATAATGTTGAGTGAAAAATTCCCCCATGGCTTCATGGTTTAGCATGGGGGTGGCCAGATGTAAGAATAAATGTAGTGTAGCTAAGACTATGGTGAGGTAGAACATGGCTCCCCCTTCATGAGTTGTAGACAACACAGAATATTTATTACATAAGTACCCTTGTGGAATTCAACTTTGGAATTTAAACCATGTTAATAAAAAACAAATGATGATTGATGAAATGAGTATATGCATGCACTAATATGCAAATGGATATTATGGCATATGTGATGTCTATTTATAATATGAATAATAGAGTTGGATGCAATGGTTGTATAATATTCATATGCATTTTAATCAATCTTTAATGTGCATTTACGATGTTCTTTTCATGACCATGAATAGAGATGTAATGGTCCACTTAAGCATGTCATTAATGGACTACTAGTCAAAATTACTAATAGTGTTCGTAGTCAATTCGTAGAGGGGCCAAAAATTCTCTAAGTTTATTGAACTAATCAAAGAGTATTGTGGACGACATGGACTTTGAGACAAAAATATAAGCCTTGATCTCAAAAAATGATACATAAGGGAAAGAGTATTCTCAGAACATCTACCAGAAAGTATTAAGGATTTCACTAAAAAAATCTCGAGTTGGTAAAGTATACTAAAGAAACTAAAGGAAACAGCTAGAATATGGTAGTGAGATGAAGGAGTATGGATACATTCAAGGATAACAAGGAAATTTGTAGTTTTAAAAGTCATTTTGGTAGACCCATGCCCTTTAAAAATATATTCCATCATTGGAGACAAATTGAGGAAATCCATTCTACATGGATGTTTGCCTTGGAGAAATTTAGAGATTGCTTCCCCTTTAGATTTTTGGACTATTTGGAAATTCGGTGTTTGGGGGTCCTAGCCTCAATGCTTGGTAATATGTCCAATAAGGGGACTATGAACAAGAGCTATCCAAAATGGGTATTAAGATCCAAAGGACATAATATCATTTGTAAGGTATTGGGCTAATGACATAATGAATACCTTTATTACAAGTGAAATCCAACATTATGTATCAATTGGCCAACATATAGTTTACCAAAGTATCTGGTATCAGAGATTAGGACATGGTATAACAAATATCGATGAGAATAACCTGATATTAATAGGTCCCAGTGATAACCATTGAATGTTAGGGACATTTCTATTACCTTTCTACGACATCATATCTCGACAACAGGTCATCATACTGATAGGAAAGGTACGGTATTAAGTGATCATTTATGGTCTTTTGGGCAATGAAGGATCACTTATCACCTTTTTGACTCTCCATTTATTAGGATTTCATTTGAGAAAAAATGCAAGAGTCAAAGGAAACCTCAATATATAGAACCTTATATGTTATTAGAAGGGAGTGGTTTATTATGGATGATATATGGAGATTGAATATTGGTCATCAAGTGTTTGCTATTGGGAGACCATGACCCAACTATTGGGATTTTTTCTCAATACTGATGAAGCCGAATAAATTGAATACATGGGCTAGAGGACATGGAATGCTGGAATATTAGACCTGGTAATATGGCATGCTAGGTAGTAGCTGATGTGCTAAGGTAACTAGTCATGATGATGTGGCACAAGGTTAGATTTTTAATGGTGTGGTAGCCAGTGTGATTGGACGTTGTGGATCATAGTGCACAATGGTTTTAAGATGGTGACTAGGTGGCACCCAAGGTATTAGTGACATGGATGTTAGGATTTCAGACTATCAAGCATCAGTAGTCGGGGGTTTCCTTAGATTTCTCAGGGTGATGGTATCCTGATGGAAAACTATTGATATATCGACATGTCAAGCTATTGGCCTATTGACATCTTGAGACATCAACCCATCAGCATGTCAGGTATCAGTTATTGATATATTCTCAGAATTTAAACAATGAGTTATGCCTAGTGGTCGGTGGCCTAGGGGCCCAATACACAAAATGATGAATGACAAGAAGTGGAATCTCCATCTAGTGATAATCCAATATCAAATCAGGTTATCAAGTGTTGGGAGGAACAAAAAATGGAATTGTAGTGTGTCCCAGAGGCTTGGGGACTTAATTGATAGAGTGGTAGGCGATGAAAGGATGAGTTTTTTCAACTAATGGCCAATATCCAGATTGGTTAATTAGAAATGGAATTGGAAAATTTCGTGAAGTATTGCTTGGGGGGCTAATAGCTGATAAAACACCAAGCTTCCTAGGTAGGCAATTATTGTAGCTGATATGGCATGGACCAATGTGATGGTGACACATGAATGGGTTTTTTACACATGGATCTATAAGTATATCGATGTGGCCTTTGAGGATCGTATTCAAGTGGGAAAAATTTGTGTGAATAGGTAGGAATTAAAGTCAAATCTATATCGTTGAAAATCTCTCAATGAGTAGAAGGCCATGTTGATTTGACAAAAAAAAATTGGGGTGATTAAAGAAAGAAGAAATTTAGATAAATCCACTACCATAAGGTTGCAAAGGAGGTCAATTTTAGTCACCCCAAAGCCCTAATTAGAAATTGGGGTGTTAGGTACCTTATAGTTTTCTTCCCAACGGGTTTTCCCACTTTACCTTGCTCTTTTCATATTGTGTCTTGCATAAGTTGTTTCATAGTACCTAACATAATTGAAAATATCTAGTATTCTTTGATTTTTTTTACATAGTTTTTATGCATGAGTACCTAACATGACCAAGAATTATTGAGACTTATTCAATATCATTCTTCCTGGTTGAGCTTCAGGGGGGTGTTGGGGAACATTGCACTTTGTATTTCATTAGGACCTAATGAGGTATTGCACTTTAGCCATTAATATACCATCTTCTAATACATTATTAGGAGCACGTATGACTACTTTTCATTTAGTACTAGACATTCCATATCATTTGGACATTTTTGATTTTGAAGGTTTTATATTATTAGTGGGTCTATTTTTATCAAGGGGTGCCACCTAGGATGACATATAACATTGAATGAAATTGGTTGGAGGATGGCATGGTTAATTGTACTCAATTAATAACAATTCCCTCACGCATAGGCCTTCCTATTGTGAATGTGTAATTCCTCCCCACGTTTTAGCAGTTGGGCACCATTTTCTTTTTCCTTCCCTTGTTAGTTGACTTTTACAACTATTTTGGTGTTTAACCATGTTTAATTTATTTTTTAAACATGTGATAACTACTAATAAATTTTAACTAATTCCTATCTCCACCTATTTCCAATTCACTCAATTATTAGATATTTTGTTAACCTTGGGTCTACCAGTCCAATGTTGACATACATTCCATGTAGGGAAATATCATTTATAGATAATTGGGTGCATACTCTTGGAATTCTAGTCTAATTTTAAGTTAGTTCTTACTCCTGAAGAGTATATATACCGTAGTCACATTCATATTTCCTATTATAAATAATTCAAATTAATTCCTTAATTCATTAGTCAATTTCTCAACAACTTTATTTTTTCTCCTTTATTATTTTACAAGTAATTTCTCTAGTATATTTTAGTTGTGACTAAAATCCAATGGCGCGAATTAGCCACAACAATATCATAAGTTTTCCTGGGCTGTTAAACTGAGGATTGCATTATATTTTCTTCACACATCTAGTGCAGAGCAAATCAGAGTAATGTGTATATCTGTCGCCCAGTATGCTAGTCATCACTACCAATTATCACAATCGAATTTGGAACCATGGAGAGGCTACCCAAAGCTAATGTGTATGCTTTCCTAGTCTGTTAAGCTGAGGATCGCATTATATTTTCTTCACACATCCAGTGTAGATCAGATCAGTGTACTATGTATATCTGTCACCCACTTCACTAGTATTCGCTACCAATTATCACAATGGCATTTGGAACTATGGAGAGGTTGCGTAATAGAAATATGATAAATATGATGAGGGATTTGAAGTTATCAAAGGTTCCTTATCCTAGGCAATTTTTGTATGGAGCCTTCCACTCTGATAACATAAATTCTGAGGAAAATCTATCAAATGTCTTGCACATGACTTCATAAAATGGGGATAATAGCTATGCCCACAACTCCACCTAACAAGGACTACATCATCAATGATAGAGGAATATCTGAATTTATGCATGGAAGGAGGTATTCGTTTGCCCCATTGTAATGGAGGACTTGTCGAGAAAATGGAGAGACCAATACCAATTTTTGAGAGCTAGGAGACAAGGGTTTGAGAGCCATGAGATGAGGGTTTGAGAGACATGAGATGAGGTTTTGAGTGCCACAACATGAGGGTTCTCTGACGAGCATTCAGGGAAGTGTTCCCAATGGTTGTACCCCTTACGAGCATTTAGGGAAACATAGCACATAATCATTCATTGGTAGGTGGAAGGAGATAGATATTAAGAGACCCTAATTCATAGGAAAAGTGGGAGACAAGGGTGATGGCTGAGTGGGAAACAATGGGCTAGGCCAGTTGAAAATGGAAAGAGGCCGACTGAAAATGGAAACAAGCCAGCTGAAATCACTGATTTTCTTTTGGTGTAGAGGTCGAAAATCATTTTGGCACCAAGTTGTTTTAGTTTTTATATGTTGGGGATTTCATTATGATTTCGCAAAGGCATTGGAAGCTAAGCTAGACGTTTCAAGGAAGACACCCAAGGGATTGTTTTCCAAAGGTATTTTCCTTTCAATTTGATGTATTTTCTAGACGTATTTTCCTTGCATAGTTGAAGGCAATGGTATTGAGGTTTCCTTTCTTTCACTCAGTGTTTTTATCTTACTGTTCTTCTAACTATTTAATGCCCTAACCTTCCAATTATATTTTCCTCTCATTAGGTATATGATTGGGTATGAAGGGGTTTGCAAGTGTGATGTCTATATGAATTAGAGCACCCAAGGACACATAAAAGCATTCACATGTTGAAGATTTGGCTTCATCCTTAACTTTCCTTACTATATTCATTTCACCTCTTAACTCAGTCATAATCATTCAAATCTCATAGGTTTAATCCTTTCACTTCAAAAATAAGTTCGCCTTCATTGAAGGATTCACAACCAATGTTGTTGGAAGTGGTGATGGCATAATGAATGGTGAAGGCATAATGCAAGGGTGCCATGGAGACATTCAAGTGCATTAAAGTCATGAGCCTTAGTTAAATTTCATAGGAATCTTGACAAGGTGTGATGGAGACATTTAAATGTATTGAAGTCATGAGCCTTAGTTAACATTCATAGATATCTTACTCCTCCCATGTGTCTTACAAACGAAAAGTAGAGGAAAACAGGGGCTCAACTGAACTTCGTGAGGTTGAGGAAAGTTAAGGAACATGTCCATTCTTATTTTATATCAAGTATAAGTATTAGAGATATAATTATTGTCTCCTTGTGATAAATAAAGGAATTTTAGATAGAAAATAGCCTTAGAAGAAGAATGATAAGTATAAAGATGTTAGAATTAGATCCTTATGAGATTAATACTAGCTATTATCCTTATCTTAGAAAATCATTGTCTCTAAATCATATAAAATCAATGTTTCCATATCCTTAGAGTGTTACAAATAATATGGTTTAGCATAGATTATTAGCTAGTTAAAAGTGATCCACTTTATAATTCAGATTTCCCTCTTACAGGCATGCCCCATTTCCTAGACCTGGTAAGTGCTCCTAAAAGAGGCCTGGTATTTCACTTTTTATTTGCTAAACCACTCCTTAATAAAACATCTACAAACCCAACTTTAAGTACCAAAAGAAACATGTATTGCTACTGCTACCTATAAGAAATCAAAGAAATCAAGATCAAAGTGTAGGATATATTCTCTTCGAGTGAGGTGGTAAGGTGGGAATTAATTTCTCTTGTTTATCACTATCATACATTTTGCTTTCCTTTCTACTCTTCTTTTGGATCCCCAACAATATATCATGAAACATGTTGGTTCAAGATATTTCTCACTGAGAACAAGGTCATAATCATAGTTTGGAACTTGTCCCCACATAGAAAGGACCTTATATACCACAGAAACTCTCAATGTGATATACAAAGATTTCAAAATTAATAGGCTAGGATCAAAATATATGAAAAATACATAATTACATATTAGAGTGCATTATGGTTGTTGCTAAATGTTGTTATTAACTTGAGTTTCCTCTCTAACAAGTGTCATTAAAAAAAGATAACTCCTTTTATTATAGAATAAAATATAGGAAATCATTACATATTAGTAAGATCATAGGTTAGTGGGGTACATCAATTGGTTTAAAGTTGGAAAGTTGCAAATAACATGCAGGAGGTCTCAAGGTTAATTTTTTAGGATGCCTTCCTTGCCTAAGTAGGTCTTACTCAATGTCGTTGCCATGTTAGGCACCAAAAATGTGTTGAGCTAACTACCCTGGGTATTTGGGGTTTTCTGTAAAATTTAAATCCAGAAGATTATATATATATATATTAATATTATATATATATATATATATAATATATATATAATATATATATATAATATATATATATAATATAATATATATATATTATATATAACTATAATATATATAATATATAATATATATATATATATATATATATATATATATATATATATATATATATATATATAATCAAGATGCTTCAAAAGAGAATTTTAAGAAGAATGGTCAACATGTTCATGAGTAAATTGTATATGGAGTGAAGTATATTGTCTCCCATGTGAATATATCTTGATTGCATTTTTTTCATAAATGTAATTTCATGTGTGTTTCAAGGAATGAAAGAGTTAACTCTAAAGAATGGTATCCCACAGGCATGGAAGTTGGCATAAGTAGTAGCTATTGTATGTGAATCAATGTTAGATTCCTTAATGGCATGTAATGCATAGATTCTTGTCAATTTAATGGCATTTAAACTCATTGTTGGGTTGCATTATATTATTTCCATGACTAGCCTATCTAGCTAACTAGGGGGTTAGAGGGGGGCTAGAGCCCCCCACTTTTTGGGCTAATTTCATAGAAGGGGGGTCGTAGGGGGTTTGAGGGTGCAAGTAGCCCCCCTCTTCGGGGTTCAGGGCAGCGTCCTGGGGAAATTTTTTTGGGACACTATATTAGGTGGGACAAACCTACCTATGGTTTTGTGCATGGTTTTAGCACATGGTTTTGGGCGTGATGGTTTTTCGGTCCATGGTATTCGATGCTTCAGCACATATATATATGTATTGTAACATTGAAAGGAACATAATGAAAAATCAATCTAGTAGTCCTAGTTTTGGGATCCAAGGGAAAATCCCTGTGTATATGTGTTATGATCTCGCATTGTTTATTTTCTATGTTTTAAAATTAGTATGTAGGTAATTTATGTATGAGGTTAAAACCTACACTCATTAGTAGATAAGATTCCTTTCTCCTCCACCTACAAGATCAAGAAATATTAAGAAATTATATGCAAACTCTAAGAGCATAAATGACTCCAAATAAATTGGTTTCTAGCTAAAGTAGCCAGAGAAAATATCAGTAGCATCCATATAGTCAGGGGATTTATACACTAGTTTTATACCCATTAAACAATTAAAAAAACAGTAATCAATTTATACACTAGTTTTATATATTTAATGTTATCTTTAATACACCTTTTAAGATTATATTGGTCAAGGGGTCAGGTTGTCTTTTCACTATTATGTAGGTTGCGGTTGTGATCCCTTCGCACACTTAACCCTGAGTAATTTTGTACAAAGATTTTCCTTTTAAGGATCCTTTTTAAGCTTTTCCTTTTCATGTTTCACATATAGCTATTCCTTTTCAGGAGATGATCATGTATCATATTAACTAGTTAAATTTTAAAAGCGTGACCTTGTGCCAAAACTGAATGCCATCACCAAACCTCATTGTTGCTCCCTCTATGCTCATGCCATCCTAGCATGTACACAATAGTAACTTGTGCTCCTTTTTGTTGCTACTATTGCTCTACACCTTGAACAACTCTCTGTCTTACACTCTACTTCTCTTTGTCTTCTTCTGTTGGCTCATCATAGAGCTCTTCTTCATTGAAACATGTCTAATCAAATAAGATATCTATATCTCCAACTCAACTACCATTAGCAATATCATAGAGCAACATAGTAGTTTGAGTATTGAATGATATGACTCAGCAAAGGAGAAGAGCAGGACATTCTCTAATGATGTTCAAAATTCAACCTTGGCTCAGTTCTGAAACCCTCTACATCTATAACCAAATCAGATAAGGGAATCCTCTCCTACAGTAGTAGCTATATTCATAGAAACTTCAGTGATTTTAGTGAAGGTATGAAAACTATTTTTTTCACCTAGATTATGAATATATAGGATATATTTTATCTTATGGAATCATTTGACCGTGATGAAAGAAAAGTGACATAGGTAATACATATTTTCATAATTATTGGATTTCTAGGCATAAATATCTACCAAAGAAATAATTGTATAGTGGCATAGGTTCATTGTACCAATGTTTTTGTTTGAGCCCGTTCATTTCTCATCAATCCTATTCCTTCCTCCCCATCAAGCAAATCAAAGGAGTCATGAAGGACATTGTTTTTTCCTCTGTCATTTTGTACCTTCAAGAAGTTAAAGCATGAAATATTTTGATCAAAGCCTTTTATTAACATAATTGAGATTTTGTTGAAATCACCTCAGTAAACTCATATCTTGGATCTCTCAAAAAACAAAATGGTTCTCCTAAAAGACCTAAAGCTATCTTGTGTAGTAATTTTTTTTTGGATACTTTATATGTGGCAATACTCTAGGTATAACAACTCATCATATATAGCTCAACATCATTGATGGCATTTTTACAAGGTGTAGAAGCTTCTGCAAAATTATTACAGTATTGCAGTCTTGTTCACAAACAAAGTTGTGAACAAGACAGTCAAATAAGTTATATTTTGAAGAATTATCTATTATGAAGAATCTATAGGGATCTTTAGTTATAAACAAAACTTCTGCAGCAATTTGGATAAGAGATGAAACCTTAAGATTCCATGTTGAAGAACAATTAAGATGAAGAAAGTTCATGGCACTTTGGAACAATCTCTTTTGAGGAAATTATCACCTTGAAATTATAGGTGCCTTGAAGAGGTATCTACAGGGGACTCTCATTTTGATATCTGGATATTATGTAGAATAGTGTTATAAACACCTGAATGAAAAATATCGTTCCTCATTACGGATCAGTTGCCTCATGACTTAAGGCGAGATGATCACCTTAAGACAAAGCTATAAAATCCTTGGATTAACAGCAGGTTGCATATGATTTCATTCTCAATATTCAAAGGGAAATATGAAGTTTGGATACATCCATTAATGTTTTCTATCCAACAAGTTGATGATCCTCTCCTTCACCAATCATATGCCTTGATTCAAAGACAATTTATGGATATCTACTCATTAAGATACTATTATCTACATGGATTATTCTCCTTAGAATATGGCATAATAAATTGCTTTAATTCTACACATAGTGGTACTCGTGATATATCATAAATGCTAAGGGATAGGTGTTAATCTTCCTTGAGGGCCTTTAGTATGCCTTCTTCTTTTGTAAATATAGGGAGCATCTGGCCCTTGCCATCAAAGGCATATTCCCAATCATTGTTTAGGTGGACACTAGAATACAAAACATCGTAGCGGCTTTAACACCACATTCACTGATCTTTTGATAAATGAACTTCTTGTGCATCAAAGGGGTATAGTGTACCTCTGCTAACACTTGCTGGATTTTTCAAGTTTTCTTGCTCATCAAATTCATGAAATAAATTGACAAAGGTTTAATTGTGACATATGAACTACAACGCCTATCAGGAATCTTGATCACAACAAACTCCTTCAATTTTAGACAATTTTTTGGGTAATATTAGGATCAGCGTTGCCATTCAGAGGAGAACATGTCTCAGTTAGCATCTCTCTCATGATAGCACAAGTATCCTTCAAACCTATCACAACTTTAGTTAGGGATGTGATTAGATTGCATCCCCAATAGTCTTCATTATTTTTTCCAATTTGAAGTCCCTTTTCAGATCTGCAACATGTTCTTGTTCTCTGCCTACATCATAAAATGGGTGCTCATCAAAAAACTCATAGGGGAATTTCTTTAAGTTTAATTCAATGAACTCATCGAGATTGCATGAGCAAAGATAAATTTTCCATAAAAATAAAAAATATAATATGATTTAGAATTATTTTTTTCACAATCAAATTCTTCATTATGTTCATATTCACCAGCAAGAAAACATTGGTAGCTTCCTCTTTTCAAGATGGTGAAGGATAACTTCTTTAGTAGAGTATCTATCCCTAGAGCAAACAACACTATTCAATCCAAATTTTGGGCCTATGTTATCCTTCAAAATAGTGGATTTATCGCAAGAAGATTTTTTAATAGTCTCATTCAAGGTGAGCAAGAAGACCTTCCTTTTCTAAACCCGCCAACAAGTGTTGGTGGGTTTCTCCAAAAAAGTCCATTTCCAAGCCCCAATGTTTGAGAAAAAATTTAATGAGCTATCATAGAAGATATGCTCTTTAGGATGCATAAGTCCTTGAACCAGTCTTTCTACTTGTACACCAAAGAAAGAAGAAATTTCATGGCATCTTCCTGTCTTTCTTTAAATTTTGAAGTATGCAAATAAATCAATTTTTTGTGCAAACAAGAATTAAGAGGAAACAACCAAACAAGAAATTGAAAGAACTTGACCCATATACTTTAAATCAACAAAATTTTAAAGGAAATTTGATAAAATTCCATTGGAAGTAGTGTTCAGATTAAATTTCTTTGGATAATCAAGGGTTTGTAGAACGCTTATCACAATATTGAGCTAAGATAAGGGTGTATGGAGAATTAATAGAAATACCTCCACCAGAGGGGGGACTTCTCCCATCCTTCGAAATACACTTTTTCTTGCAATGTTTGTAGTATTGTCGTCATCTTCTCCCAGCCTTTCAAGAACTCTTTTTCTTGCAATGTTTGTATTATTATCCTCAAGTTTTTCATCAATTTTGTTAGGATTTTTCCTTAATTTATTTTTCCGCGCCAACCAAAGATCCTCCTATTACAAGAAAAAAATCCTGAGTTAGTAGTAAACAAACCCAGTCATATAATGATATTTTTATTTATGAAGATTCATCACTATTTTACTATAAAAAAATATAAACTTACAAATAGTTTTTGTTATAATATCATAATACAATATAATGACTTCTAAAAAAATTCCCAATATGATAATCTTTAATATTATTATTTTTACACATTCCCAATAATCATGTATTATGTGAGATCATAATAATGCAAAGAGCTTAGAGACCAAGAGCTGTCAACTAGTCGAAACATGTTTTCATCTGGATCCAGCACATGCAGAAACACTAATTTTAGTGGAATCCACCACAAAAGACTTATTTTCAAGGGCATCCATCCCCTGTGTCCATCACGTAGAGGGGGTCCACGTATATTACATCATTGCAGCGTAAACATGTGTTGCAATGTTTAGGCTTCCCAACTGGACTAAGCAGTAGGTGACAAGAGTTTTTATGAGACAATGGATTTTCTATGACCAAATATGGATATCCTTATGTTTGGATCTATTGGTTTTTCTCATTATGCATACCAATAAAATCATGTCTCTGTTGTAACTTTGGTGAATCTGCTGAAGGATTTTGCCACAAGATTCAATTATTTCCATTGTTAGTTTTAGTATGCATCATAAGGTTGGTTCATCATTTTGGGCATTGTGTTTCAATGATAATAACTTGCCATTTCATTTTTTTTTTGGAAATATGGTTTTCAAGGTTGTGGAATGAGTTTTCAGCCATTCTGTCAGTAACAGTAAGTAACATGTAGGTAATGTTTCACTAATATATATGAATATTAATATATAAGTGCCTGGTCATTAAATATATTTAAATTTAATTAAAGGAATAGACTAAAGTCTACTATTAGTCATATAATTTAGTTTGTATTATTATAGATATTAATATATATAGTATGGGAAATATGATAAAGAAAATTGTACATTAAAATAAAATAAAGAAATGTATTTATATATATAAGTTTTTGAGAGATATTATAGAGATATGCAAAATATATAATAATATATAATATAGTCTATGGAATTATGTGTGGGCATCGCTTTTATGTTTTAAGAAAATATTTTTTTATTTTATTTGATGATGTGATAAGTGTTGCTCAAAGGCTAATTGGTATATCCATTTAGCTTGAGTTGGAAATAATGCCTTATTACCAACTCAATAATTGATAGCACATTTGTTTCAAAAAATTAGTGTAAACATTAAGAAGACTATATTAATTCAAAGGTAGTAAGAAATTTAAGATGGTATTTGAAGAATGAGATGTAACATCATGTGAATTTAGTAGCTTGTAAAGTTTGAATTGGTCTACATTCACTACAAACATTTTAATCACAGAACTGTCTCAATGAAATTACCTGCATAAAATTTTAAACTAACATATTTTAGAATAATTTTATGGTTATACACATTGGCATATATTTCAACATTTATTTATGTAATGATCCTAAATAGTGTCCACAAACTTTTCTTCACAAATTTCTATTACGTTATTTTATACAAAATGGCAGACCAGGTATTTATGTTGCTTTTGGTATTTGTAGTATTTATGTTGTTGATTTAGTTAGAGGTTGTATTTACTTTAGAAATAACTCTAAACGCTACTTCAAAAGTTTTTTTGGTAGTATTTAGAGGCTCGTTGGAACACTGATAAGCTTGACTCAAAGTGTTGGACATATCTTCAATGTTGACTCAACACGTTGATAGAGTTTTGTTTAGGATTTTGAACCTAGATCTCAAATTGTTTCATATCTAATTCCTACATAAGCACTAAACTCTATCTTGAAACAACAAATAACAAAAGTACAAACAATCAAGTGATAAAAGAGCCAAAAAATACACCGAAAGACTACATATTCATATATTCACTACCTAGGTTTATTCATTGGTCATGTTCTCTTGGAAAAGAAGTAATACTCAAGTTAAAAATTATTGTCTTATTGTTTAAAAAACATGGTGCATTAAGGGAAATAGTACACCGTTATCTAAATATTCAGATGAATGAGCAACAATACCTACTCCAACTATAGATGAATACTTCAATGAAATGATATATTGCAGTTCTAAAATGTGCCAAAATAGGAAACTAGAGAAGCAAAGGCTTGTTGGTATCCATAGATTGGACCATGGAGTTTATATAGAAGAGGTACATTATAACTAACAAATGCACATTATTTAATACATTATTATTGATAATTTCATTTGATTTCTCTATTTATGAAAATTTGCTTCTGGTTCCCAATAGTCCTGAAGAACCAACCTATTATATTGATAATAACGACTCTCAAGATGAAGGACAAGACATATTTATGGATGAAGCCACTTCATAGATAAATGAGGCCGGTGTCAATGAATTTATCCAAGAATTCTACACATCTTTTGAGGAGGTTTTTCATTCACCCCTAGCTCAGTTGGCTAGGACACCTCTATATGCAAATGATGAATCTTCTATATTGGCGACAATTATGTTGTTGTTGAACTTGAAGGTTACACATGGATTGACAAACACATGCTTTACTGATATATTAAGGTTGGATTGATATTCTTATAAATTAATGATCTAGATGTATTAAAAGTTTTGAATATTGTGTATGCTTATAAAAATCATTTGTTGCACTATGCAAACTTTTGGCAAACAATTCCAAAGGACAATAAGTTTCCTCATTCGCATAGAGAAGTATCTCCATTAATGAAAGACATTACAATGGAGTACAAGACATACGATGCATGTCCAAATGACCATATATTGTACTATGGAAATAATGCAAATTTACAACAATGCCAAATGTGTCACACAAATAGGTATCGTCAAGATCAAGTATCCAATAAGGTTCCTCATAAAGTACTATGTTAGGTCCCTATACTACTAGTGTAACCCCTATTGTTATTGGTGCAACACCCTTATTATATTGTTGTGCTCATGTAGTCCCCATATTGCTATTATTGTTCCCCATAAAAGCCCACTATTATTATTGTTGTGCCCTTATATTATTATTTTTATGTTGGCTTTGCTTATATTATGACCCCTTAGACTCCTATATATAGAAAGGAGGTCTTGTCATTTGTATCATCCAGGAATTTTTCATTTGTGTAATGTAAAGGAGGATTCCCCCTCGAAGAGGCTAAATTGTAAGGTGTTTATATTTATTTTCTATCTTTTTGTGAGCTAGTGTCATAACATTTAATATCAGAGCTTTGGATTCTATGGTTTTGCTACTCCAAATAGGTCATCATGGAATTTTCACTATGAAGTTTCACAATCTAAAAAAACCTCTTTTAAGAATAAATCAGTCTGAACCTCATGTCCAAATTTCAGATCTTGTCTCGCTATATTTTCAGAGAAATGATCCAAGGAAGTTAGTGTTTTTGCAAGCTCCATAATTTCATCTCAAACATGTCATTGTGAAATTTTCGCTATAATTGTTTTTCTACAAACAGTCAAACCCTGAAATTAAAACCCATTTGAGTTGAAATTGTGTTGAAGCCAGGGTCCACATTTCAGATCTTGTGTAGCTATATTGTTAGAGTTATAATATAAGGAAGTTAGGGTTGTTGTAGAATCCCAAATTACATTATAAATAGATGACCTTGGGAAAATCATCATAACTTTCTCTCTGAGCATCAGATTGAAATTTCATAAGAAGTTACAAAAAGAGGACATAGTGTAGTTTTCTGTGTATATTTTTTAGATCTGAAAGTCAAAACAGTGACACGTGAAACGTCGTACAAGTTCGCTCTACTGAACCATTATATAATCAGGTCATCTTAGGAGATTGGGAATAACTCTCCCTTGGAGAATCCAATTTTGATCAGATTGTTGGCATTTGAAAGAAAAATCAGAGGACTATCATATGAAGTAATTTTGGATCCTAGAAAGCCACAATTATAGAGATACAATAGATTTAATATTGAGCTCCTACAAAGTGAAAAAAGAGGAAGAAATGAAACATGATATATCAAATTTACGAGAACAAGTGCAACAAAATTTACTGTCACAAAAAATAACAGAAGCTAAGATGGATGGTTTAAGGAAAGACATGGAAGATAAAATGGACGATTTAAAGAAAGACATGGAAGTTAAGATGAATTTCGTGGAAGCTAAGATGGATGGTTTGGAAGCTAAGATTGATGGGTTGGCAAGAAAAATGGAAAGAAAAATTATGGCAACAAGGAAGCCTACCACTCACAACTATGAAAGTGTTGTTGCCACTAGCCTTCTACAACCTACAAGGTTGACACCACAACAATTGGAAAAAAGAAGAGAAAAAGAGATTTGTTACAATTGTGATAGAAAATACAATAAAGATCATAAGTGTGCTGAGAAGAAATTAATTTACATAGATTGTGAAGAGGAGGAAGAAAAGGAGCAAGAAACGTCAAAGGAAGAGGATATACATTGGAAAAAAACCCTAGAGAAAGAAGAAATGAATCCGACCACATCTTGTAATGCATTGGACGGAATTACCACTCCTCAAACTATCAAGATAGAAAGACATATCAAGAAGAAAAAGGTAATAGTGTTGATTGATTCGAGAAGTACCCATAATTTTATTCATTGTGAGATAGTGAAGGAATTGAATTGCTTCCTATATCCAACACCAGAGTGTCCAGTGATGGTTGCAAGTGGAGGAACCTTAAATTGCTCTGGAAAGTGCCATAATATCAAGATATCCATGGGAGAATATGTATTGAATAGCCCAACGCCTTCCATTCCAATGGGTGGTGTTGATGTTGTACTAGGAGTCCAATGGTTACAATCCTTGGATACAATAGCTTTTAATTTTCAAGAAATTTTCACGAAATTTTCTTCAGAAGGAAAGGAAGTTGAATTAAAGGGTATCACAGGGAAATCAAGAAAGATAATAAGCTCTAATGGAATGACAAAGCTTCTAAAGAAAGAACAAAGAGATATAATTACACAATTGTGTTCACTAGAGGTTGCCACATTGAAATCATCTATTTCTCCAGATATCCAAAAAGTCTTGGACGATCATTCCAAGGTATTTGAGACTCCCAAAGGTGTCCCACTTATTTATGGTCATGATGATGCTATTCATTTGATTCTAGGAAGTGTTCCTCTGAAAACCAGGCCTTATAGATATCCATATGCTCAAAGGAGTGAAATTGAACATATGGCTACAAAAATGTTAGAGGTTGGAGGTTGGTATAATTATCCAACCAAATTTGATAAACAAAGAAAGGAATGAATGGAAGAATGATGAAGCAGGGTGGGAACTCATTCAAAAGTTGCAGAAGATCCCAGTTCAAAAAATATTTCAAGAACTTGAAAAGGAAGGAAGAATCGTATTGGAACCTGAAGAGGTCACAGAACCAAGAAAATCAAACAATTTCAGAGTATCTTATCAAGTGGAAGAACTTACCCGCTAAATATTCCATATTAATGGATGATAAATTTATAAAAAAGAATCCAGAACTACTCAAGTGTTGAGGAAAACACTTTTTGAATGAGAGGGGCATATTAGGTCCCTATATTTCTAACGTAACCCCTAGTGTTATTAGTGCAACACCCTTATTATATTGTTGCACCCATGTAGTCCCCATATTGTTATTATTGTGCCCCATAGAAGCCCACTATTGTTATTGTTGTGCCCTTATATTATTATTGTTATGTCAGCTCTAATTATATTATGACCCCTTAGACTCCTATATATACAAAGGAGGTCTTGCCATTTGTATCATCCAAGAATTGTTCATTTATGCAATGTAAAGGAGGTTTCCCCCTCGAAGAGAATGAATTCTAAGGCATTTATATTTCTTTTCTATCCTTTTGTGAGCTGGTTTCATAACATACTACGACACATTCCACTAAAGCAAAGGTTTGAGAGAATGTTAAAATGCATGGAGTTGGAAAAATATATGGATTATCATGCACAAGGGAGGAGCCAAGATGGTGTATTTTTCCAAGGAAAAAGGCATAATTTCATTAATGAAAAAAAAATTACATGTTGCATTTGCTGAAAACCAAGCATCACCAAGGCATTGGCCAATGATAAGCATAAACTAACAAGAGGAAAAAATAGAAGAACTAATATAAAATGGGTAGGAAAACTAAGTTTTCCTCACTGTTTTCTTCTCAGCCTTGCGTCAACCCCTTTGAGACAGCGAAGTGGAGACAAGAGTGAGTTGAGTCTCTTTAGGTCGATGATTGTCTTTATCTGAATCTGAATTGTCTGATGCATGTGTATGCTTGTACCCACTACATCCCATTGAATCTAGCATATCTAATGTTTGAAGCTGGCTGTTTTGTGATTCCATGGGTTCTTGTGTGTTCCCCCTTGGATTCTAATGCCTGCTTGTCTTAAGTTCCCTTGGGTTCCTACGCTAAATCCTTTTTTTCTGGTACTTGTGGTGTCTAGTTGGTCCCAGGATGTGGGGAATCCTCCTTAGCCGCATCTTCCCCCACTTCCTATTGGGATGGATGGAAGTTCCATCCTTTTGTATGCTTCCCATTCTTTTTCCTTCTGACACTGTCTTTTTTGGCTTCTAGACAAATATTTTGAAGATGTCGATTTTGTCTGTAGATTCTACATCTGAAGGTTGTGTTTTCATAGTCAAGAGTCAGATTCCAGTTCATCTTCTTGGAGTAGTTGAATATGGTAGAGAAAGCCTTTGCTGATGTCTACATTTACACAAATCCGGGCATGTGTATAGATCCTTTCATCCATTCATTAGGTATCCATCATCAGCAATTTCCCAATGTTGTTCCCAATATCTAAAAGTATGCACTCATCCTAGAAATGAAGGGGGAGATTGTGCAAATGAATACAAACTAGAATTCTGGAGATAACCATGGTGTTTGCATCAAAATCAGGGAACCAAGGAGTGATGAAAAGCCCTATAGCTCCCCAGAACCATGGCCCCTCCTGCAATATACACTCTCTGGCCTCTGGAGAAGGGAGGTTTACTATAAAAAATGCTTTAGAGAAAATGTGTACTTCACAATCGAGGGACCAGTTGGTCAAAATAAAATGAAAGATTTCCTCAGCTTTTGGCCAAAAACAATTAAATCAACAAATAATAACTTGTGATTTGAAAGAGGCACATTTCCCATCTATTGCAGAATCAATTAATTTAGTTCTAGGAAAGCGTTCATTATCTCCACTATGTATGGGATAGAGATAGAACCTTCCTGTTGTTTCTTTATTTTTTCTATTGTTCTTTTGTTCCCTTGCAAAATATTTTCAAATGAGGGACCTTCATTTATTTGGTTCTTATTAACTTATGAGTATTTCAATGTATATCTCCCAAAACCTTTACCTACATTGGAAGGTTTTTTATAGTCCGTGCACCCCTCCCCCCCTTAATCTCAAGTTGAGGACAATGGTGGATGCCAATTTTATGTAGTAGTCCCACAGAGAGCTGCAATCTAGTAAAGCTCTGCTTCCATAAATCAAATTCTAAAAATATGCTGGATATCCAACTTTTTGCATAATGGATTTCTCCAAGAAAAGAACACTATCTACTTGACTAACCCGGATCGATAGGGAAAGCCCCTCACAAGATTTTATAAATATTTGAAAGTTGGAATGGTTTAGCCGGAACCTGGTGCCTTCCTCCCTCTTGTTTCCCCCCAGTCACGTGACAATGGGAAGGGCACAAGCCACCGAGGGTCAGTCTGAGCAGATGATGGCGTACGCAAATTTCAAAGCCCGTGCCTCAACTTCCAAACTCAACAAGTGGGTCAACTGCTTCAAGAGAAACTTATAAAAGGACAGTTCCAAGAAGAGACAGAGCATTACCTCCTCTATATTTCTGGGGCCCAAAACTACCATAGAAGGAAAGATCTATTGCATGTGACATTAGGTGACCGAATTGGGTAGAGCATCCAACCTGCATCCACCCCCGAGCCAAAAATTCCACCAAGAAATCCTAGCACTACCCCCTGTGACATACCTTCGGCAGAAAAAAGCCCATGCCCAAAACCTGGGTCACCACCGGATGCATACCTTGCTTGATCCACTTCCTAAGCACAAAGAAAACTATGGAGTGAAGCCCACTTTAGCTTTTCAGAATCCAAAACCATCTGGATCAACAAAACACAAGGCACTCATAGCATTCCAGTCAGCCTATAAGGATAGACCATTAAGAGCCCATGAGGTAAAAACAAACCATTTAGACTAGGTGTGGATGATGAAATCGTATGGTATAAACCCCTCCATCGCCTCCATGAATCATGGACACCATGACCACCCTTCAAGCCGTCTAAAGGATAGAGTAAGGAGGCCACACCCAGAAACACATTCTTGCATAGTAAAAACCCTAGCTCCATATTTTCCCACGAATCAAGGGAGCCAAGATGGTGTCATTTGTATGTTTGTAGATACTAAATATTGGAAATATATTGAGTTAAAATGGCCACATTTAAGAAATGAGCCAAGGAATGCAAGAATTTCTCTAGCAATGGATGGCATCAATCCTTTTGGCCAATGTTAATTATAAACAACAATCTTCTCCCTTGGATGGCAATGAAAAAGGAACATGCAATGTTAACTCTTATCATACCAGGTACTAGAACATGTGAATGCAATGCTTTTTTGAATATTATATAAAAATATTTCAATTCAGTTAATCCTAATAAAGAACTCTTTGTTCACTTATGGAAATATCAGGTAAAGGATATGGATGTATACATGGATCCCCTCATTGATGAGCTTCGTGACTTATGGGAGGGTGTAAATATGTTTTATGTGTCAAGACCTATCAATGATAGAAACTTCCTATTTCATGCGATTCTTATCTGGACAATTCATGATGCCCCGGGGCTCTTTATTTATTGTGGTAATATAATATAACTTACACTTATAATTATTGTGTTCATTTTAGCATTTACTAAATATGATTTCCAATCTTATTTTAGTACTAGAAACAAAAGGGAAACATCGTTGTCCATCATGTGGGCCAAAATTGTTGCATAGGTAGTCAAGGGATCTCAATAAAACTGTCTATGCTGAGTATCGACAATTATTACCACAAAATCATCGCTATCGAGTGTGTGATAAACATAAGTTAAACAGAAAGGAAGTGGAAATGAGGAAGCCAATAAATATGAACCCTGCTAGGTGGAAAGCGATATATGACAAAAAAGAAGGGATAGGTTTTCCCCTAGGAATGAAAAGACACTATTTTCTACAAATTAGAATATTATGAGAGCTTGCCAATAGCCCACCTATTTGATACTATGGACATTGGGAAAAATGTGGTATAGTGCTTGTGGAAACATCTAAATGGAAATAACATTGAAGCACAAATAAAGTTAAGAAAGGACCTTCGAGTTGCCAATATCATGTCAAACATGTGTTTTCATGAAGACAAATCTTATATTCATGCTCCATGGACATTAACATCAAATGAGAAAGAAATGATAGAAAATTATATATTACGAAGCAATGGAACACATAAAATATTGCAGAAATATAAACACAGAAAATGAATAAAACAAGAGAGACGCAGATATACGTGGTTCACCCAGTTTGGGCTACGTCTACTCCGAACAGCTAGTCCTTCCTTTCTATTATCTAGCAAAATGAAGAGACACAACCTACAGTAGATCTGTTGTAATATCCTCTATTTTCTCTCATAGTCTCACCTCTCTATTTCTTGCTTAGAGAACACACATCTATTACATAGCCTCAAATACAATGCCCTCATACAAAGCGAGGGGTTTCCTTCTAGGGAAAAAATCCCTAAACTAAACATAAGTTCTACCGTCAGATCATCTGCCTATTGAACAACCTAGATTAACTAGAAATTACTATACTTTTACAAGGAAATTTTACATTTGTTTTTAGCTTTGAGGGCACTGCACCTGAGCCCCCGTCGGGGGACTGCTAGCCCCTAGACCCCCCAGCCAGGGGGGATTGGCCCCCCCAACCCCCGCGGGGGGGGGAAAGTTCCCCCGTCCCCCCCGCTCGCGTGGGGGGGTGTACAAGCTTGATGGGGTATACATCTAGCTAAAACAAAGACCTCTAAACAATCATGCTCCACACTCGACAATCTCTCACTTGGAGAATGATTGTTGCAACTCCACCGCTACTTCATTTGCTGGACAATGACTCCTCTTTGGACCTGGCTTTTTCTCACCTTCATTGTCATCCTTGAAGACTAATTGAAACTGAGCATATTCTCAATTTCTCCTTGGTTACAACTTTTGTTAGCATATCTGCAGGATTCTAGCTAGTGTGTATCTTTTCCAACTTCAACTCTCCATCTTCCAACACTAATCGTATGAAATGGTACTTGAGTTGTATGTGTTTAGTCCTAGAATGAAATGCTGAGTTCTTTGCAAGATGAATGGCACTTTCACTATCACTGTATAATGTGCTCATATCATGCTCCTTACCGAATTCACCCATAAACCTTTGTAACCAAATCATTTCTTTACTAGCCTCTATAGCAGCAACATACTCTGCTTCTGTTGTTGAAAGTGAAACAACACTTTGGATTTTTGAAACCCAAC